>JAZHYW010041276.1:0-12851 GCA_037355805.1 Ixodes ricinus | reverse complement strand
AACATTGGATTTTGAAATTTCGCTGGAAGGATCTCATTATGTTCAATAATAACCTGAGATATGCGGCTATAGAAGCGTCTCTCCGGAATGTTCGCTAGATGATGAGAGTGATGTCGTGTTAGATGGCGCATATGTATCCGTAGAGTTTCTTGGGTGCGAATAGCTTCGATAGGAAGGCAATGGGATTCTGCTATCGTGTCTATGGTTGACGTTGATCGCGGAACCCCAAGACACACTCTGAGAGCCTGGGCCTGTAGTGATTTGAGCATTTTCATGTTTGTTGGACTTAAGCCATGCATCACGGGTAAACTGTAGCGTAGGACGCCAACGAATAGGCTGGTATATAAACGGAGAAGAGCAGATGTAGACGTTCCCCAAGTAGTACCGCTTATGAAGCGTCCTAAATTAATAAACGCGGACAATTTAGTCTTGAGGTGTTTCATTTGCGAGTTCCAAGTTAATCCTTTGTCAATAGAGACTCCAAGAAAGACGTGATTTGGAGCATATGGGATTTTGTCTCCATTGATAGATAGAGGGAAGCGGTCCATCTTCATTCTTGTAAAAGCCACTGCGGCTGACTTTGCTGGCGCAATCTCAAGCCCGCGAATAATAAGGTACTGAGATATTCTGGAAAGTGCGTCTTGTAAGCGCGCATGTATGAGCTTTAGTGAGCTTGCAGATGTCCAGAGGCACACATCGTCTGCATAGAGTGTAAGGCGTACAGCGCTTGGTAGAATTTCTGGCAGACCAATGAGGGCAATGTTAAAAAGGACTGGACTTAGAACGCCCCCTTGAGGCACGCCTCTTGTCACAGTGTGACGAGAAGTTTCACCTTCCTTTGTGTTCATATATATTGTTCGATTGTGAAGGTAATCATTAATCCATGCATAAAGCCGACCGCTAACACCGACAGCTTTGAGCCCTTGTAAAACCGCTGAATGTTTGATGTTATCAAAAGCTCCTTTAACATCAAGGAAGACCGCTGTTGTAAACTTTCCGCGAAATTTCTGGTCGTCAACGTGAGTTATAAGGTCCATGACATTGTCAATTGAGCTGCGGCCTTGTCTGAATCCCGTCATGGTTTCTGGATACATTGATTGAGATTCTAAAAACCATTCAAGGCGTGAGAGAATTAACCGCTCCATACATTTGCCAACACAACTTGTTAAAGCAATAGGTCGGTAAGATCTCATGTCCAGTGGGGACTTGCCGGGTTTAAGAATGGGTATAACGCAGGCCGTTTTCCAGTCATGAGGAACACAGCCGCTTGTCCACGAAGTATTGAATACGTCTAGTAAAAGTTGACGAGCCTCTGGCCCTAGATGTGCCAGTGTGCCATAGGTTACCTTATCTGGACCTGGCGATGAGGAATGACCGAGAGAAGCCAGAACTTGATCTAATTCTGGAGCACTGAATACAATATCCATAATGGTTGAAAAGGGTGTGTCAGTTGAAGTTTCAGTGCTTAAAAGTGGACCACTATCGTTTGTTGCTGACAGAACAAGTGATGCACAAAATTCTTCAGCAATACTTAGTGGCGACTGTCTTAAGAAAAGTGATAACGCATGAAAAGGCATTTTTTGTTGTGGTGGAGATCTTAGTCCGCGGGCTATATGCCATATTTTTGTGAGCGGATCACGTGGGTCAAACGAAGCGCACTTTCTTCTCCATTTTTTTCTAGCGAGTTTATCTAAGTGACGGCGAATATGTTTTTGAGTTCGCCTGTCTTCACGAATGTCAGCTGGCAATTTGGTTCTCCTGGCTCGACGTTCTGCTCGTCGACGAATGGCTCGAAGTTTTTCGTACTCTGCGTCTACAACAGTTCGTGAGGACGTGAGTCGGACACTCCTGGTAGCATCTGCAGCTGATTGATGTACGACAGAAACAAACTCTTGGTAAGTATTTGCAGTCTGTATGCGCAGTTCTACCTTTTCCCGAAAACATGTCCAGTCGATATACGAGGTCATATCATGTCTGGCACTGCTGGCTTTGAAGCCGCGAACTGTGATGTATGTTGGGAAGTGGTCACTGTCATGGCTTTCTATGTCCACAAACCAGGAGTTCTGACATACGAGTTCACGTGAGATGAATGCAACGTCTAAGCAGCTGCTACAGCGACTGCCCCGAAAGAATGTGGGCGAACCGTCATTCAAAATACATAGGTCATAAGAATCCACCAGTTCGAGTAGTTCTCTTCCGCGACGTGTACTTCTTACACTACCCCAAGCGATATTATGGGCATTGAAGTCGCCAACAACAAGAACTGGTGTTTTGCATTCTCGGATGATATTATCCAGCCGTGTAGTATCAAAATCGCAAGCAGGTGGTATATAGGCTGCTATTACAGTGAACGTGAGCTTGCCTTTCTGTACAGTAACGGAGACGTACTCATTGTTCGGATGAGGTGAGATACTATGCGAAATATAGGTTAAGTCCTTTCGTAATGCGAGAAGGACTCGGCTGACGTCAGAACTGCGAGCTGATTGGAATACTTCATAACCCGATAATCGAAAATCTGGCGCTACACGCGATTCGCTAATCGCTAAAATCGGAAACTGATGTTTGAAAGTGAATTGTCGAAAGTTTGAAAGTCTATTACGAAGCCCTCTCGCGTTCCATTGAAAAACAGTCGCATTTTTAACTCTATCCTCGTATGAAGGGGCATCAGTCATTACCCTGATGTGACCCTCCTGTCATCGTTAGAGCTATAGTTTCAAATATCAAGATCCCCTGCAAGATGTCTTTCAAGGCGCATGATGGCAGCTGGGCAGTGAGACCTCGTATGACAGAGAAAATAAGGCTTACGACGTCACTGATTGTCATCGAGCCAAAGATGGAAGGCCCCGTCTGCCGGGGAGGCGTGTCACCACTGGAGGCGTTGCCCTGCGTGCGCTTGTTACCTACTCGTGGAGTTAAACCTGACGTGTCGGAACCCGCTGAAGAGGGAATCAGTTCGTAAGTGGAATTGTAGTCGGCTGTCTTTGTACTTGCCGCGGCAGCATATGTCTTCTTTTTCTTTTTTCGCGGTGCTTCTCGAATCATCGCGGCTTGAGATGCCGATTCTTCTTTTTGTTGAAGGCCAGGAATGGTGCTTGTATCAGCAGGTAAAGGGTCTTGAGTAGTCTTGTTTTCAGTCGATGGTGGCGTGCGCTTTGGGCCGTGGACAAATCTCTTTGTTTTCGCAAGAGCCGTTAGGCGAACTTTGCAATTAACGTAGCTTGCAGGGTGGTTTCCTCCGCAGTTTGCGCACTTGGCTGGTGAATCTCCCTTGCAGTCTTTGGTGAGATGTGGTTGAGAACATTTCTTGCATTTAGTTTCCCCTTTACAATATTTGGCGACATGGCCAAGTGCTTGACACTTGAAGCATCTGGTCGGTGCTTCAATAAATTCAGTTACTTCATGTTTGGTAAATCCAAGATTTACTCTTGATGGACGTTCAGAATTTGGGCGAAATGTGAGGACAACCCGGTCTGTTGGTTGCGCAGCCTCATCGGGCTTTCCTCGACGTCGGTATAGACGGCGGGCTGAAATTACTCCGTCTTGATGTAGGAACGATGCCAATTCAGCATCAGTGTGCCACAGGGGCACCCCTTTGATCATTCCGCCATTTTGAAGATAGGTCCTGGGTACGGTAGCTTGGATTGGAACCCCACCGAGAGAGCGAAGTTTGAGGAGTCGGTCAACTGTGGCGGCTTCAGCAACTTCTACCAGAAGGCCGCCTTTGTTGGTGAAGCGATGTCGTAAAATGGCCGCGGCTGCTGCCTGATTTACTTCGGTGCTTAGGCTTAGCGGGTTTTGTTTCTGCAACCGTTGTTCCTCATTCACGGGCGCAAGAAGCACAGGAATACCTGTCGTTCGTTGCCGACGGTGTTCGACGAGAACGAAGCCTTCCAGGTCGCCTTCTGTAAAATCTTGTTCCATTTCGTCGTTCTGGGGCGCTTGTAGTTTCGCCGGTGTCGACGATGTTCCGGGAGAATTGTTGTCCCCGTCGCTGTGTCGCTTCCCTAGATTGAGGCGTCCAGGCTGGGTTTCTTGATTGGCATGATATGAGTGGTCCTTGTCAGCAGGAGTTTGCTGGGAGCACGAAGGTCCTGTCTCTTGTGCCAGTACGGGTGTACTGGGTTTGGAGGTCATGCCGTGCTTTGGGTTACTTGAAGTAACCCGTACCGCGATGAGCTGCAGTCGGTTGTTCGTGGTCACGACTGATTGCTCAGATTTGTCTTACTTGCAAATAGAGACTGTATCGTATCTTGCGCGTGCTGCATAAAGCGGACCGATAAGCGCGTGGAAAATAAAGAAGAGGAGGTTCTGGTTCCTTGCTCCCTCACACCCGGCTCGTCATGTCTTATCGGCAATACTAGACGATACATGGTGTCAGAAGTGCCCAGCCGACCCACGCACTTCTTGAAGAATGACAGACGCCGCCACAAGAGCCAGTAGAATCATGGATTTCGTGAAGCCGCCGGGTCCGCTCAGCACGACAGGGCGAATAAGCAAGAACTGGCGGATATTCAAGCAAAGGTTCGAACTCTTCCTGACCGCTTCGGAACCTAGTGACAAGCCTCGACCTGAGTCATCAAAAGCAGCACTTCTTCTAAGCATTGCAGGCGAGGAGTTCAACTTCGCAGAAGATGAGAGCAACGCCGACTACGCTTACTGTCGTCAAGAAATTTGAAGAGTACTGCGCCGCTCAGCACAACGAAGTACACGAACGCTACGTGTTCCGGAACAAAGTACAAGCCCCGGGTGAGCCTTTAAAACACTTATTGAGAGAGCTGAAGAAGCATGCACGACTGTGCAACTTTGATGCGCAAATGGGCTCTATGATAAGGGACCAAATTATTTATGAAACCAACGGCGACAAAGTTCAACAAAAGCTACTCAGGGACAACCGTTTGGCCTTACAGAAAGCCGAACAAGTCTGCAAGGCGGCTGAAGTATCAGAAGCTCATAAAAACGTCTGGGCCCGGGAGCAGAAGCAAGTGGATCCAGTCCACAAGACAAGCGTGAGCCATGAAAAAAGCAGCCCAAGCTCTTGAACTGTGGCAAGTGCGGACAGGACGCACGCGCCTCGAAGCTGCCCAGTATTCGGGCTGACCTGCAAAAGTGCCAAAAGCAGAATCACTTCGCCAAGTGCTGCAGAACGTCCACTCAGGTCGGCGAGCTTCAAGATTCCGAAGACGACTTCGAGGTTCTGGACGTATCGTCGCGAAGCGCCATGAACCAGCGTGACTGGATAGTTCAAGCACGAGTAAAGAACTTGTCAGTTGAGCTGAAGGTCGACACAGGAGCACAGGCTAACTTACTGCCCTTGGGAACATATTTCATTTCAATGTCGCAGCGCAGCAGCTGTAAAAAAAAACGTTGCAACCTCGATGGCAGTCGCTTTCTGTGATACAGCAATTAAAGGACGATGATCCGTCTCGACGATTATCCTCCGGCCGTACACAAACTGGTTAAATCTTTCACATCCAAACACGACGGCCATCATTTCCTTTTTCTATCTGCGAATAGTGCTGCTGCGTGTCTCTAAGCGTTCGCGAAGCATTATAGTATATCGTCGACGTATACTCTGACGCTCGGAAGAGCTTCAAAAATTTCGTTTAGAGTTTTCTGGAAAACTTCGGAAGCAGACGATATACCGCAAGGTAGTCGTAGGTAGCGGTAACGGCCAAGGGCGTTGCGAAGGTGCAAATCCTGGACGTCTGGTCATCCAAAGGGATTTGATGGAACGCTGAATTCGCATCGAGGCGAGTGAACACTCGTGCTCCTGACAGCTCGGCTTCTATATCTTCCCGCCGCGGCACTGATGTAATGTTCCCTTTTTATGCTTTCGTTCATTTCCTGGGGTCGATGCATACCCGTACCTTTCCGTCCTTCTTTCGAACAATGACAAGTGGACTTACCCAATCTGTGGGCTCGGTGACCTTCACCACGACGCCTGCGCGCTCCACGCTTTCCAGTTCCTTGCGGAGTGGTTCCTGCAGGGCTAGCGGTACACGTCGCGCCGTTTGGACCACTGGTGTGGTTCCGTCCCGCCAGAACCATTTCGGTAGACTCGCTGGACGCAGCCGGTGCCAGTGAGCACATGGCGAAAATCTTCGACGATTCCTTCGGAGTTGCTCCTCGTCACGCTTTGTACCCGAGACAGCAGCGCAAGGTGCTCGCTGGCTTGTAGCCCGGAGATGGCTTGGTGTCCCTTGCGTACTACAAAGAAGTCGAGGACAGCAGTTCGGTCGTCCAGTGCCACTTCTGCTCGCATAACACCCACATGCTTAATTACGCCGCCGCCATAAGAACGCAATACCGCACTGCTGGGCTGCAGTGGCGGCTCTGGATGCATTTGCATCCAAAGCCGCCACTTACCGATAGCTTGAACTATCCAGGGATGAAATTAACAAAATGCTCAGGAGCAGAGGAAGGAACGGCTTACCCAGCTGGATTTCTCTACTTCCTTCGCTATCTTTAATCACCTTTCGATGGGCCTTCGCTGTCTTTCTCCTCTTCGACTCAGTCGTCGGAGCAGAGTCGTTCGAGCGTGCGGTGTAGGTAGTTTGCCGTTTCGATCTGGATGAGCATCGCACCGGCGTGCAGTCGTGCATCAGTACTGCGTGATATCCGTTAAAAACTTTACGCTAGCAGCCGTACTGCACTGGATAAATTTACCATCTACAGTGGGTAACAAAGTCACTCATACTCTTGCAGACTAAACTGCTGCTGTCTAAACAACTAAGGAAATATTGTTTTTTTCGTGTGGGTAGTTTGCAGAGCACGGCGCGTGCTACCGTCACGCTGTCACTGTACATGCTGTCTGATTGACTTCACATATGAGTACTGTGTTCACGCTAAAAATTCAATATCACAAAACGAAATTAAGCATGTATTTGTTTTTGCTGTTCTCGTTTCGCAGCACGAATTCTAATGACGATGGCGTAATATTTTTCTTTTTTTTTTTACAGCGGAGCTGTTGAGGCTAGTTTCCCAGGATCGTGTCCCCGCAGAGAAATGAAGACACCGAACTCTGGACACCTACCGCCATCAATGAGCGACGGCGGCAAGCCACGTATCTGGTTACCGCCGTCGCTCATAGATGGCGGCAGCTCTTCCCGCTTTCTTGCCGACTTGCGGCCGGCCATTACTTTCCCTTGTACACCTCCGCAGGTCTTCCTTTTTCACCAAAATAGAAAGGATGAATGTTTTTTCTTTTTTTAATGCAGCTGACATTAAGTGGTTTTCTTTTAAGACTGGAGTTTTTGGTTTTTTATTTAACCAGTTTAAACTGGGTGGCGCTTGATGAAACTGGTAACCAAACCTCTATTTAAAACACACTACTGAACCAGAACCAAATCGGAACAAAACTCAATGCTACTGAAGCCGAACCGAACCGGAATAATTACCAGTTCGACATCATGGGCATCACTTACAGGGTCGATGGTCATTATTTATGCGGTGTTCACACGAAGGAGAAATCCCCAGACGGAACTGCGTGACGTCAGCCGGTGAAGCGACTCCCACCGCAGCTCTGCGAGTGTTTGCATCGTCTGAGCATTTCCGCCGCGCCTCAGACGCGGAGCAAGCGAATCTCGATGTCACCGTGCCACCTCAGAAAGGCGTGACGTCAGCATCACGTGACGCGCACTCCGCGGAGCGAAGTGTCGGATTTCTCCCTCCTGTGAATAACCACGACCCCCGAACCGGGACTCAACAGTTCGAACGCGTTTGAAGAGTGAGACAAAGGCAGCTAGCCTTTGCATCTACCCACTAATCCTTCCAATCATAGTTCGGCGTTTTGACGTTCCCGTGCGCTCTCATCTCCGTTGTCCCAATCGAAGGCGCCAGAAAGGAAGTAACAAGACCACATGACCGGAAAGAGCCAGTTTTGGCAACCCTTCTGAAAACGGCATCGCTCATTTTATTCCAGCGAAGCTGTTTATAGCTAAGGGTTCCGTGCATTGTTGGTGTGCGTCAACAAAAACTCAGGCCATGCCTACGCTCTCACCGCCCTCTCTTTGTCGTCGTCCCAAGCGCTTGCGTGCCTAGTTTCCCTTCCTTCCTCCGGGGTGGCGGTCCCGTCGCGCGTGCCTACTTTCCGCCGGGCGGCGGTCTTGTCACGCGTGACTAGTTTCCTCCGGCTCCTCGCGGCGGCGATAGTCCTTGACATGTGTGTGCGTACCTTTCGTCAGGATGACCACCAACGATGACAATAAATGTTTTCGTATCTTTCTCCAAAACTCTGTGTCAGGTCTGTGTCGTACGCTAAACAGCTTCGCTTGTCATCCACCTTCACAGAGTGGGATGGTTCATGATTTTTCTCTATTATTTATAAAAACTGCGCACCCTATTGGACCGCGTTACACGAATGAAACATTACATAAGTCACGATATCTGTTTATGTACATGCAAAAGACAGCCACAAAACCGCACTGGTTTACATGACGCGAAACAAAAAGTAACAAGCGGGAAATAAATACAAAACATTTTGCTTCAAGAAAAAGTCGCCCAGACCACAAATTATATTTAATTTTATTAGACATCTTTGAGATGGCGAAAACGCGTCACTGGTACAGAATGCCCAGAAAGCTGGTTCCAAACTTCGATTGTTCTGACAAAGAAAAGCACCGATAGGTGTCACAATAGACCCGTTTCAAAAGTGATCATCAGTCAGCACTGGTGGCCGCCATATTTTAGGCATCGTTTCATTGTCGTAGCCAGGAAAGTTTTTTAGGATGTGTTTTTCTTCGCTCAAACCATTCAAAATGAAAAAAACGAGAGAGGAAAAGGAATTTCACAAGCACAATTTTTTGTTTCTATTTCCTGTTTCTTAGAAGACAAAATTCAACCCTTTTTTGCCACATCTCGTTCGTTCAATCTGTAAAGGGAAAATTTACTGTTAAACAACGAAAACACGCAATAATAAAATATAATAATGGGCCTTCAAATCAAGCCCAGACAGCCTAGAAAATATTCCGGTGTGTACACTTCTCTGAGAAAACCTCGTGTATTCGATGACTAAAAAACTAGCGAAGAGTGCCAGAGAATAGTGAAATAGAGAATACCATTAAACATAAAAAAATGCAATGCGCATTGGGGCAATGAGCAAGCGAAGCGTCACACCCATTGTTCCTGCGCGGATTACATTTTTCAAAAAGGATCGTGCTATGGTCCCGCTTTGGCTTATTTCCGTTCTTCGATGGAATTTTACGAGAAAGGGCAGAAAAAGTACCAGTTTGTTTTATTTTGTGGGGTATAAACATTTAGAGCAAAAGGACAATTTTGGGGCTGACTTGGATGTTCCAGTGAATGTTAAGAAATGGAACACTTAGGAATTGTTCTTAAAACGTTGAAGCTCTTTCGTCTTCGGTGTCTCGAAAACGAACGTTCCGTCTAGTGGCGCTAACGGGCATGGTGGCCAGGATTTCCAGCAGGTGGTTTGCATTAGAGTACAAGGCCTCGGACAAAAAGCAAGTTGCCTGTACCACTGAAACGCGCTAAGTGGTGCGGCCCTTCACAACTGTGTCCAAAACAGAACTTTTCCAGGCAATTTTTTAACGAAACGAATGCACCGCACAGGCTGGAAGACCGACGTCGTTGGCTACAACATCCCTCTCCTAGGAACACAATGCTGTCAGAACGTGAACGTGCCGACTCTGTTGGAGACCTTGATGACACGTTTGAAGTTGTATGTCAATAATCATTCTTGAAAAAAGCGTCAAACGATAGCTTGGCTTTTGAACTCATTACTTCTACTGCTCACGCGCTGAATGGAAGATTATAAACGTTATACCCACTGCAACAATTAAAGAAGTCAACTAGGATGTAGCCACTTTTTACCTCGGTTCTTTTTTTATGAAAGGGATGTTTTTTTTTACATCTTGTTTGGTGTGTTATTGAAAATAAAGGAGTGCAGTCGAGTAAACTCTGAAAAAGGAGAAGGCGAAACGAAAACAAGAAAAAACGCTAAACTGTTTGTCATTTCGTCGTCCTGCTTTCATTGTAGGGTTTGCTACCCTGAAATTGTCATCGAGTCTTTGAGACTCAAAGGGTACGGGGAAGTTTCGTCAAGCCGCCTGCATTTTCTGACGCGAGGCCTGCGTCCTTCTAGGTCAGGATTTCGTGGCATTTGTGACATCGGGAGCTAGAGCCATTCACACCTGCGAGCTTGAAGAAAACTCCAGTTACACGGCCGACTTCGGTGAGAGCTCTTCGGAGGGCCGGAGCCGGACTTGCGTTTTCATGCAGTCCACGGGCATTGTCGTCATCTTCGTTTTGCTTTCGGATGTTGTGGCCCCGGCCACTCGTCGTAGTGGGTTGTCGAACAGAAAGAGAAACACGTGATTTTTATTGCCTTGACAAAACAACGAAACACAAACAAACACCCACACACACGCACGTGCGCGCACGCGCGCACACACAAACACACACACACACACGCACACACACACAGGAAGGGGGGAAAAGAGGAGCGTTGGAATTTCGGGGTGTTTCGACCCTTGAACACCCCTCCTGGCTACGCCACTGCATCGTTTCTTGCGCGAAGCGTGCGATTTGGTCCGGGTTCACGCTGATCACTGACGCAGCACGCGTGCCGAACAGTTTTGGACCCAAGCACGCACCACACACTGACGTAGCACTCGTGTTGTTCATTGCGTGCTCACAGTGAATGGCCAAAGTATGGCGGGTCAGAAGGGTCTCTAAATTATATCGCAAACATTAAAGGGTCTTATTGTGCACCCCCTGAAGCTCTGGTGGTGCGCACTTATATACGTAACAAGCTGTGTCAGCATCGGGTAAAAATCTTCAGCCTCTGTGCTTGAACAGCGGTTTCTACATTCACCAAAAAATATGAAGTTTTTCTGGCTATATCTGAGCCGGAAAAAGCAAGCGGCCTTTGAATCTTCTTTTTTATTATTATTTAATTAATCTAGTTGTGATGTTCTGTTTTAGCCACAGTGCAAATTGTTTATGTGGCATTTCTATGTTCAATATGCCGACGTTTCAATCTCGGAGGGCGTGCGACCAACTGATATCATGGGGTTCTTACCAAACTTCTATATGCACAAAAAGGTGTTTGTTTTCTCTCTTTCTTTCGCCTGACAAACGCCGGCTTTTCGGTTGCAAAAGATCTGCAAACATCCTTACTGTGATCTCAGAACTATCTTCATAAATGGTATCGGTGATAAGTATGGGCCATATAATATTTCGGTATTTATTTATAAGGGCAATCGGCAAATGTTTTTCTGCTGTTACTTTTCAAATATGGCTGTATTTTGGTGATCTTTTTTGACGGACGCCAGAAACGGTGATTATCGGGGAAAAACTATCATGAACAACACAGTTAAAATCTAAGAGAAGAGGGTTTCGACAAAGTGTTAGCTGGTGCAAACACTGCCTACAAATCGTTATTTTTGGTTTAAATCGATTTTTGTATTTTTGACAAAGACGGATGTTTATTTGTGTTTGAGTTAAAACCGCAAACTCTATAGCGTAGTGCAGCATAAAATATAAACTTGTATACCAAATAGAACCCCACAAATAGTCCATGCTGCTCCTATTATGGACGAAATCGGGTCCGCAGTTGTCGAGTATGTTCAGAACATTCAATTAAATCCTTATCAAAGGGGCCCCGCAAGGACCTTTTACTGGTTTTTAATTTGCACCGAACCTGAGCGCACTGAACGTAGTAACTTAATTAAACTTTTCTTTTCTCGAATTTCGCTTTATTTTAAAAGTTATAGACCGACACGTTGTTTACAAACAAGCCCGCGTTTGCCCACACCAGGTGTGGGCACTGCGCGTGCGCAGAAACCGAATTCGCGTGAAGTGAAGCGTCTGCGCTTGCGCAGTGCCGCCGACAGCGCCACCGAAGCTGCATGACGTCAGGGCCGCGTGTTGGTCTCTAGACAAATTAAAGTTGCAAAAACAAGCAAAAAATAACGTCCTTCATGACGTCCTTGGTTGCTGAGTGGCCTTGAACTAGAGAAGGGGTAGTGAGCTCAGCGAGCGGTCATGGCTGCCGCACTTCGTGTTGACGGCTCGAGAGGGCGCCACTAAAGCATGTTCTGGATAGGCTGTATGAAGCAGGCAGCCAGGGCAGCTCGCATTGCATTTGCTGCGCGATTAATAACTAATTCGGCATGACACTTCATTGGCCACAAACGACAGCAAACACGGGGTAAAGAACAGTTCAGAACGGGAGCCACTTCGCGCTGCCATACCGCCAAAAGGCCAAACCGCAAGCCAAAGCTGTTCGTCGAAGGCCTTGGGAACGCTCGGAACCGGTCGGATCCTCCAGTCCATACGACCGCAGCGCCGCCACGTACATCCGGGACCTTTCAACGCCCGCCGCTCGTTGGTGCCTGATCCCACTACACCTTTCTAGTATGCGCCGCCTTTTCCACCGCTTGGTGGCGGGCATGGCGACGGGTCATTTCTTGTTTCCGTACTTTCTAAACTGCATTTGTTTCTTTTCTGGTCTAAAATAGTGAACAAAAACTACTTTTATGAATAATTGAAACGGTTCGCGCCACTTATATTTTGTATTTCGACTAAAAAGAAGCTTTAAGCGGCTCTGACCAGTAGTAAGCCCAGGACCAAAGACGTCACATATCGCGCACTTTCGGCACCGCGGGTCGCCCCCGTAGGTGGAGGAGGTTTCCGCATCGTCCGGTTAAACATATGACGCACTGATACTTAGTTACTCTCTCCGTGTCCGCTGGCTTGCCCGAACCCCGAGGGAAGTGGAAACCGCAAAAAAGGTAGACGCTTAAAGGAGCTGTGCAACAGTTTCAGTGCTTTGCTTAACTAATGTGGGAGTTGGTGTCTCGACATTTCTGGAAATAAAGAAGAAAAAA
>JAZHYW010041275.1:0-18120 GCA_037355805.1 Ixodes ricinus | reverse complement strand
TCGCTGCGCCGCAGCGTTCTTCCGCAACATAAAGTTCGTCTGCGTTCCTCGCCGTCACCATGCCAACGAACGCCGAATGAATGGAAGCACGCACGCTACCGCCGCGTGAAGCCAGCAACAGCTGACGCCATTTTACGAACGCCGTCTGGAAGCCAAAGCCGGACGCGGTGTGTCAGGTCAACCGCCTCCGCCGGTGCGCCGCTAGCAAAGACGACGAAGCTGAGACACGCCGACAGCGATCGAGCAAGCAACATCACCGCAGGACGACTTCAACGGCGGCATTTATAGGGATCAAGGCCGCCTTCACCAGTGCGCCGCTAGCAGAGACGACAAAGCTGAGGCACGCCAACGGCGATTGGGCGAGAAACAGCACCGCGGGACGACTGTAACGGCTGCATTTATTGGGATCAAGGGCGCGAAATAAGCAAGAACAATTTTTATTTGAATCATAACACGCAATATCCAAGTTGGGAACCACATAGCTTTGCCTGGTCTTTCCTGTGAACATTTTACAGAGACAGGGGGTGCCGCATTCAGAAAACAGCTCCGTTTGCAAAATAGGGGGCCCTGAAAAGGGCCGTTTAGACCGCCACAAGAACCTATAACTGACGTAACGAGCACTTGACAAGCGGTTGGCGCATAAGTCGTCTTTAAGCATGCAGGCGGGCGACGGGCTCAGCGCGGCGAATCACTCCATGTCACCGGGGCCGTCAGAGTCATCGCCCTGTCTGCGTCAGGGCTCAAGATTTTGGCGGACGCGGCGACGAACAACTGGAATCTATCAGTGATTCCGCGCGCCTTCTCTCTCCTCCAAAACATGAACTTTGCAAGGTGACCAGTGAAATGGTGGCTCTCGGGCCGTCCAGATGGAAGAGAGTTTTGACGTGGGCCCAGGTGCCCACCACCGCATTTGTGTGCGCCCCAGTGTTCGCGTCGACAAAGTGTAGCTTGTGGTTGACGGTGAGGCGCGTGAAGCGAGTGTCATGTGCAAGCTTGCGACAGCCAGCCCAACAGTCAGTGATTATTCTTGTTCCAGGACGGACCCACTCGGCTATTAGCCCTTGCAGGGTTTTAGCGTCACAGGTCTCCACGGGAACAAGAAAGCAGCACCCGCTGCAACGCTCCACACCGCCGAAAACCCACTTGCCAGACCCTAAATACCTGCGATGGTACTTTCGCAGGAGGCACTCACTTGATCGAATGACGTTTTAGCGAACGCCCACGTTTCACCGAATGGCACTTTAGCGAATAGTCAGACGCCGCGAAGGGGCGTTTTGAGGTGGGCCAAATGGATTCACATTTTTGTAATGAGCCGCCACAGTCGCCGACCGAACATACTCTAGTCTAGTTCTACCGTCACGCCTTCGCCACCAATCATGCCTCAATGCTTAAAGACGGCATTTACCACAACCTCCCGACAAAGGCTCGCCCAATCAGTTATTGCCTTAATTGCAATATCAGTCTCCCGCTGAATGACGGCGCACGGTAGGTTCTGGCACCGGAGGATGATTTTCATGAGTTGGAGAAGCGTCAGGTGCGATCCTTCGAAAAAGGAACCGCTCCGTACCGAGACCTGGCCCCGGCACTGAACTTTGACCGGCTTCCTCTTGCACACCGCACGAGTCATCCACACACCGCACCCGCACGTGTAGCCATCCGAAGATCTATCGTGGACTCGCAGCTTGTCATCGCAGCTTCGAACTCTGGACACGCACGAAAAACCCAGGAGCCAGGAGCAGGCCATGCGCTGAAGCAAATTAATTGCTTCAAGATGATATTTCATGGCGTCATGAAGACGGCACAAGTTGAACGCCATGGCACTGCGATGCTCGCCTCTGAAAGAATAAAGCACCGAGGGGGAACTGCGCGCTTCTTTGCATTTATTATTTTTATTTGATCCGCCATTTTATACCTCGTGACACGATTTCAACAAACTCATTGGTTGAATGGTCGGACCACACCATCGCGTGACAAAACAAACGCTAAACGTATGTCCACAGACGGCATCGTCACAGAGAAGGGAGCAGTCGAACACAACAACAAAACAAAGTAACAAAGTGAATAAAAAAAAATAAGAAGAGAGCCATTGGATTTTCGGGCGGCGTCTTCTTTGATGAGAGGAGGAGCGGCCGTGCTGCTCTGGCTGCTCAAAATGTTCGTTCTTTTAATTTTTATTTTGTTTAGAGGGTGCCACGAACCTTACTTGAAGCTGACAACGCGTTGGAACTGGAGAGGTAGAGTCTTGGCGTCCGAATTCGACGTGGTAGAAAAGAAAAGAAAATAACGACCGTATGCCAAGACCGTTATACTCCGCACTCGGCGAGTCCTTACGACGCCACCGACGACCGTTAGGCCATTTATTTTGTTTCTTTAGATTTTTTTATCGCGGCGACTACTTCACCGTGCTTCGGACTCTCCAGCGGAGATCCGGCAGTTTCTAATAATCATTATTATTGTCGTTTGAAGCGCACTCTTCCTATGCTGCTTCGTTCATGATGCCATCAAAATATTATTTCTGTTTAGATTATTGACGCATAAAATCCATACTGACTAGGGCCTGAGTAGCAGCACCCAGATGTTGGCCTAGACTCTGAATTACTCAGGCCACACTAGTCCGGTGAATTTTCGCGCCTACAATCTGAAAATAAAGAATGGCATATACACACATCACGCTCACGCACCCAAAGTTGGTCCAAAAGTTCAGTGTCCCCGACATGTTTTTGTAGCGCTTTAAAAACGATACACTGATACCGTCAAGTGTTCTCCGGCCCAGGATTTGGCATCTTAAAAAGCCTGTGACACGCCAAAAAAAATTGTTTCATGCTAGGCGTTGAAATGGCATATCAGGACATCCGAAAAAAATATTTCAACATAGAGTTGCGTAGTTTTTTTATTAAAAAAATGGAAATACTAGGCGCAATTCAAAGTTGCCGCCGTGCACTGTGACGTAACAGTGTACCGCAAGGTGTCGGGGCGGTCAGAAGGGAGGCACCGCGGAAGTCAGGTGAGTTGTGTCGCTCCTCTTGCTTACCGCGAGCGCGTGTAATATTTTTTTTTTAAATATTTTTGTTATTCTTTGCACCTCCACGAGCGATCCAAGCAGAGAAGGTTTCATTTATTTGCTTTTCATCGCTTAATGTTGCTTTAAAGGTAGAAGAAGCGGAGTAAGTGAATTGACGTGATTAACTATAATGCATAGAAGCTGTGTGTGAAGGACTGTCCCGGTATTTCAGCAACTGAAGAAGAGATCACACTGCATGCATTTCCGAGAGACATACATCGGCCGCATGTGCACCTAGTAAACAAGTTCTACTCATGTTCTGAGACAAAATACGTACTTTGTGCTCGACGTTTACTTGTACTGGTAGTGGTACACAAAACCAATTCGTATTCTTTAAACGGCAGGCATCTTTAGCCTGGAGAGTATCCGATAATTCAACGACCTCGGAGTCTGAAAATACAGCAATGCGATCGGGCGTGTCGTATGCTAGCAATCCTAATTTCTGCGAGCGTTCTAAATTTTTTTCAAAAGTTGATAGCTTGTTTTGCGTTCAGTATAGCCCTGTATCATCGGACTGACGGCATGCACTCGTACACTGGCTCGTACTCGCAACGCTTTCATCATTGACCTCCATCACGTCGATCCACTGACTCTTCGTCCTCAAATTTTACAGCAGACAAGCGAACCAACGGTGCAGCGATAAAGATCTAGTGGAACTGAAATTTCGTTTTCTACAATCGCTCGTACATAGAGCAGAATAAAAAAAATCTTAGGCACGGTCGCGGAGAGCACGAGGAGCGAAACTCACGTGACTTCCGGTGAACCCACTTTTAGTGACGTAGGTCGATGCCTCCCTTCTGACCGCCCCGACACCTTGCGGTACACTGTTACGTCACAGTGCACGGCGGGAACTTTGATTCGGCCTCGTATTTCTATTTTTCATAAAAAAACACGCAACTCTCTATTGAAATATTTTTTTAGATGTCCTGATATGCCATTTCAACGCCTAACATGAAAAAAATATATATATTTTTTGGCGTGTCAGAGGCTTTTTAAGGACATTTTTATTGCTGACGTCAGGATGTCGTGGCGCGGCACTTCATCAGGCCCTCTTTAAACGGGGGCAACTTTTTCAGCAATTTTGTGATTGCTGACGGGTTGTTCCACTAGCTTTCCTAGATCGACACGAATTTTTGAGATCGGGTCCGGCTCGAAACGGACGAGCAACTTGAACAACTCAAAGACGTTTGAAGCGGCAGCAGCCAAACAGGTACGCGATATTTTAACGTGACACTCCTGTGGTGGCGATGATTACAGCTACAGACATAGTTATGGTTTGAAATGGATAATTTTTGAAGTAAAGCTTTTCAGAAAGACGATTTAGTGTTCTGAACGCTATTCAAAGATATAAAACGTGTTTTTTAGCGCGTAGAAGTGCGTCTAAATAGTGCACAAAAATTGCGATGATGATGGCAAGTCATAGCAATTCTGTTGCTGCGTGTGAACGCGGGCCGCCGGTGTTGCTAGTGTTGCGACGTCAGGTTGCTTGGTGAAATTTCCCCATCTGAAGCGGGCCTCACCATGCAAGATTCAGCGGGTGCGACGGTCACCGCGTAATTGAATTGAGAAGCAACGGCTCACCGCTTAGAAACTGAAGAACCCTAGAAAACTTCGGACGTGCCTTCAGTTCGTTCGCGAGCGCTTAGTTCAAGCGTCAAATAAGCTTAATGATGCTAGGCCACCTGCAAAGCGTCAGGGAGCTTCCGATTATTTCCCCCTTCGGGAAGCGCCGCACACAGAACACTAGTTCTCTCCACGGAGGTGCTACAACAAACGCGGCCCTTCGCGAGGACCGTAGCCCCCTCTGAACGCTGCACTATGCAATAGATATCTGTTACGCTTGTCACTGCGTGATTCCCTAAATCACAACTGGGTCGGTCGCGACTTCACTAAGTAGTCGAACGCCAGTGGCCTTGCCACGCTATCAATGAGGGGCCAGTACTGGGCACCAGGATTCCACCTCGACGATGACTCACAAGTAAAGTTATCATACACAAATCAATATATACTTCAATCAAGAATGCTTTTATAGCAATTCAGGTGCTCTTACAAAAAACAATTATTGTTTTCTTTTTTAACAGTCAATACAATTAGGGTAAACTATCCACTACAAAAAACGTTATCGTTAGAGAGGCGTGATACATGATAACGAAATTCCTGCAACACATATCGTCAAGACATGCACTTGTCGCTGCTAATAATGCTGCCCACGTTAGTGTACTTGTCACAAATTAGCATGCCTACTGAACGTTTAGAGGATATTGGCCCAATAGGTTTTATATATGGTGCAATTTAAGACAATCTAGAACATGTGCACATATTATTAAATGCACAGTGCACATTTAGTGCAGTTTACAGCGAAAATTAAAACACTCATGTGCCTTACCTGCAATTTGAGGAGGATGCCATCTTGTATGGCGAAGAAATTAAACTATGGTGGCATGGTGGCGCCATCTCTGGGTGCTAGATGAAAGCACATTTGTCCACTGAAGTGGACATTATGTGTAGGGGTTCTACGTGAGCCGGTGCTCTTGCTGAACATCACCACATTTCGTCTACTATAGTGACCACTATGCTGCAAATACAGAAGGTGTTCTCCGGCGTTTTCTTAATAGATCCCCATTTTGCTATAAATTCGCTAAACACACAAAAAATCGGTGATAAAGTAACTAAAATATTGTGGCAAAAGAAATGTTTTTCGCAAATGCATTCAATTTACAATTTCGGCCATCATCGTGTTTTTCAGTGCGAAAGACTTTGCTGACCACAACAAAAAGTGACGTCAGAGGAAGGCAGGTGTTCACTCTTTGCACAGTGCACTTTGTTCCTAACTGAATTCAAACAGTTTCATGACGTCAAGTGAATGCTTTTGAAGCTCGCCTCCGCACCGGTGCAGCAGCACGAAATATGTGTTCGGCATTTTTAGTTCACCGCTGGACCAGGAAGCCTGCCCCTGACGTCACGGCACTTAAAAGGGAGATATTTAGCTGCCGGTTTTGACACCATTTTCACTTGCTTATTTAGGAGTAACAACTGTGAATTCCGCGATACTAAGATAGCTTGCGGGAAAGGGTAAAGGCCGGGGATTTCGTACATATTGTTAGTCGGAAGTTGTAACACTTCTTGCAAAAAACGAGTTAGATGTGAATTCTGATATATTTTATCCCGTGAATTTGACTATCACTGTTCGTTTTCTCGAAGATATGTAACGAAAAAAACAAAAACACAAAACCTTCGACATATCGGGACGTCATACTAGGATCTTTGGGTCGCTGAGTGCGTGTAGCTCGTGTGGGCAGAGCGTGCAACTACAAGCTTGCCAGGTATATTTCCCCGCACTGACACCAGTCGTGACTTCTCTTTTCGATCTTCATGAAATTAGCAAGAGTGCGCGTGCATAGCTTTGACAGGCGCTGAAGATGCGCGAGAGCCAAGATTCCGAAAGCTGCTAACATGACGTCATGTGCCGGCAAGAAGGGACTTCAGTGCTGGTTTGAAAATAAATGTCTGCAGCCTCCGTGCATGAAATTAAAAAAATATATATATATATAATCTTGATATTCTTCATTCCGAAAGACAAGTGACGATTTAGGTACATTTTCTCAAGCAGAAAACAGCTTACGTTTACTTTTAGGGCTGCACTCCATGGAGCAAGCATTCATTGTAAGATTCACGGCGAAAAAAAAAAAACAGCAACTTACTGCCTTACGCTGCCGCATATTTGTTCACACTGAACTTCACGAGACGAAAAAGTTGCGAACTCCGCCTGTGCAAACAGCCCGACTGACAGTGTTTCCAAGGGGTAAAGATTAATATCTACAAAAACATACCACTTCTCGAGGTTTGCATAAAACCGTCGTATTCGTAAAAATCGTAGAACAAATTTGACGAAACGGGCAAGTGATCTATAGTTACGTAGATTTTAATCTTTAAAACAGGCTTTAACGGTTTGTTGGGCAAGTAATTGTGCAGATTTGGCAGGAAGCATGCTTGGTGTGTAACGCTGTTCATCGAGACAGGCGGAAGCCAAAAGGCGTACTACGTCCTCAGTGGCCCTGTCCTTCGCCACGCTTCGGCCGTTTCCGGTAGCAGCGTTCACCGAGCAAAATCTATACTGAGACATGCGAAGTGCTTGTTTTTTTAACGGCGCGGGAAGAGCGAACGGAGCCGGGCGACGCTCGTTGGTTATTTGCCGCATATTCGCCCCCATGGAGTTCAGTCATCACAATCCCGCTGGAAAGCTAGCTTTTTGAGAGCGTTCCTTTAAGCGGAATTCAGAGAAGAGAAAAGGCTCGAGGTAAGCCAACGCAATTCTCATGAGTTGCAAATGCGAAAGCATGAATGTCGTTCTTGCGCACTTTCTCGTGCAAGTGGGCACGCCGCGCTGACGTCGGCGTGCAGACGCGCCGGAGTATGCCCCAGCGGGCTCTGGCAAGGTGGCTCTGGTCTGGGAGGCCCGGCCAGCCAAGCGCTTGCTTTCCCAGCGCGCTCTAGAGCTGGCACGTGGCGTTATGGGGTGGCTGTCCTTGAAACTGGCGCGCGGTGGCCAATGAGAGCCACGTTCCTTCAAACATCGACGCACGCCAGCCAATGGAATCCCTATCCATACAGATTTCAGATTCACTTGGACAGGGAGATCTATTTGCCGTTTGCATCGGCTTTTTGCGCAACTTCAAAGCTAGGAGCCTTCAGATCGCGACTTCAGTTCGCTCCATTGGGACAGGGGAATTTAGCTGCCGTGTGGCGCTGTTTCAAAGCTGATGACGTCGACTCGCTCCATGGCACAATAAATGCTTTTGGTTTAAAAACTCCCTGTGAGCGCTGCCTGACTTCGGCCGGCGAGATGTGTCTCCTTGACTCCGACGCATAGACAGCGCCGGGGCGGAGGAGTGTTTGTACCGTCTGAGCATTTGTTCCGCGCCTGCTTCGCGGAGCTCGACGTCGCAGCGCCACCTCAAGAAAGCGTGACGTCAGCATCACGTAACGCACCTACCATGAGGTGAAGAGGCGGATTTCTTCCTCGAGCGAATACCCAATTACACGCGCCTTCTGTACGGAGTTCGCTCCTTTGAGACTCAACATACATACAAAGTTAATTAACGCGACATTATTGCGAAAAAACATGCCAGTCATTATGTTTTAGGACGTCTGTGTTTACACTAAATTTGAAGATGTGCCTTAGGATTGCATTGTTTTGAATTGATATATCATAAATGAAACGAGAATACTGTGAATCTAGGATAAAAGGAATACACGGCATATATGCAGGATTTATTTCAGAATATTTGATATTTACTTCACTTTTCTATCAAACCAGCAACGAATGAAGACATGACATTTCAATCAGGTAAGCAAGCCCAACACGCTTTCCTTGACAGTCTCGTAGGAAAGGTCTAGGCCCAAATAAATTAAACCAGTGGACAAATTTCAGTGACTTTACCCAACTCGCTGTGCTCAAGGGTAATAATTATTCCTCACATTGGTGTCAATTCTTGCACATCGAAAATTGCCATTTTAGACGGTCACATTTTATGCCTATGGCGTATGAAATCCTGTTAACATTGCGTCCCTTAGGATTTACGTTTCAATAATAAATACTTATTCGGTGTATTCAGCTTACACATCTCAC
The DNA here is from genome assembly GCA_037355805.1 of Ixodes ricinus. Taxonomy (NCBI): domain Eukaryota; kingdom Metazoa; phylum Arthropoda; class Arachnida; order Ixodida; family Ixodidae; genus Ixodes; species Ixodes ricinus. The sequence continues at coordinate 9,430 of JAZHYW010041275.1, read as the reverse complement.
AACATAGCAGAGTTGAATATACCGCTTATCGTAACTTATCGTTACATTTTGAAGATAAGGATAAAAAGCACTCTGCGGCGTTTTGATCAAATGTCTAAGAATTTTTAGAATTAAAACAGCGCATACACCAGGAGACAGGATTAAGAAAGACGTTGATACAACGTTATTTGGTAAATATATTATATATTTTCTAAATATAAATATATATAGTAAATATACAGGGTGCTTTTTATTTTTACAGATCTGTTTAAAAAACGTCATGAAAGCTATACTTATGCGGTTTGTGCGGAGTGAGTTATACGGCCAGGGGGACATAGTATAGGAAACTAGTCGTAACGATCAGTCGGCTAATTAAAATTCGTTAATTAATGTTTTAATTAATAAAAATAGACATATGGTTTCAATTAGAAACTTGCATAGCGTCATCGAAAATAACTAAATATGTAAATTTTTAGAAATAGCTTGAGCACGTGAGAAGCCCGTAGTACTGCACTAAATTTACCAACTCATGAGAGCAGGTATAAGCTGGGGCTAGGCAAGGCGCGCGGGCGCCTTGCCGCAAACCGCTAGCCTTGTACCTGCTCCACGATTGGTAAATTTAGTGCACTACTACGCTTCTCACGCCGCTGAAAGTCTTTCTGAAAATTACTCATTTATTCGTCTGCGAAGACGGTCAGCAAGTTTTTAATTAGAACCAAATTTCTATTTTCATTATTTAAGAAATTATTAACAAATTTTAATTATTCTGACTTAAACAGCGCAAATAATTTACGTAAGGAAAAGACAACAGGAAGAAAAGAGCGCTGACTCACAACTGATGTTTTAATGTTAATTTTAATTAATTAGCCGACTTATCGGAAAGATTATCCATCTACATAATCTCCCCCTGGCCGTATAACTCATTCGAACGGACCGCATTAGTGTAGCTTTCTAGATTATTTTTTCAACAAAGCAGTAATAATAGAAAAAAAAACGGTTGACCCGTTTGAACCAAACGGGTGGTGAATTTTCGACCCTTTTGGATCAAACATCATCATGGAATACGTGAACGCGTTCGAAACTCTACCCGTTTGATCAGGTAACCGTTTGGTACGGTACCTGCTCGATACGGGCGCCCGTTCTGATCTCTCAAGCGCCCACACATTTGTACCTGCCATTTGAATTGTTAGGCAAATTATTCGTTAGCCTTAAGTCGGTACCCTCTGGAAGGATCGTTATCTCAAACATATCTCAGACGTCCCGGCCTGGTTTAACCTGTTTAGAGCACAGAGTAGACCCACAAAAACATGTACTAGAACAGGTGTTTGCAAGAAGGCAGTAAAACAGGTACACAATACTAATTTCAAATATCCTAGAAGTCTATTTCACACAGCCTGTTCCGTAGACAAGTACAAAGTTCGAAGCGATCTGCGAAATGTCAAGAGGTACTACTAGGCGTTTATACAGCTCAGATGATTGGGAAGCAAAGAGGAGGGGACATTTTAGGCTATATTGTATATTCTTACGGCAGCTGGAAATATAATTACCCCAAAGTTCAACCAGCTGAAGCATCTCAGAGGCGGTGGAAATCAGTTCATCAAAAGACGTTGCATCGATAGATTGTTTCATTTACACACTGTTTCGACGACAGATTGTTTTGCAGCGAGCTATGATTAGCGTTTTCATTTTTTGTAACAGGTAACCCCAGACTTTTACAAATATGTTAACCCGCCAGCCAGGTGGGTTAACATATTTATAATGAGCCGTTGCAGAATGTCGCCCAAAGCAGCGTGGACGGGTCGGCCGGCCAGTTATTCACCCTGCAACGAAACGTCCCTGCTGCGTGCGATTCGCGTAACGAGTGTCGTTAATATGTTAGTGTTGATGAAACCTGTCCATGAAACGCGTCTCCACGAAAACCTGTCTATGAAACGTGTTTCTACGAAAGGCTGGGCGAACAAAAATGTCAGTATTCTACCAGCACTTCTCGCGTGATTTCAGACAGCTAATGGAAGGCGAGTGCTGGTAGAATTTGGGGAAATTATTCTCCCTCCTTGGGAGAATCAACGCTGCCTAAATTTATAGATAATATGGGAAAGTACCCAAAGAAGAACGGCCAATCGTTATCCACAAGAGGGTTGCAGTGTACTTACCAAAAAAAATGACGGACTTGAAAGATGTAATCCGGTAAATATATCGATACGGACTCTTAAGAACATTGACTCAAGCGGCACAATAAGTTATCATTTTCCGAATCGATCTGCACCGCGATACTTTTTGTGACGTCTTTGAAGAAACCGCTTGTTGGTGATATACGGGTAAGACGTTTCAAACAGTGATAGCTCTGGTACATTTCGGATATGTTTTCTCGTTGCCACTGAAATATAGGGCAACCCCATAGGCCCAAGCTGAGAGTTCAGGGCGAGGGTGTGGAATACCGGGGAGGATGAAGGAGATGAATGGTGGAAAAGAAGAGTAGAAGACATCCCCCTTGCTCCAGCATTTCTCCACCTCCTCCTCCCCAGCCCTAAAAGCAGGTGCGCATTCAAGGTCAGCAATTGGATGCGCTAGTAAAAAGGTCAGGCGCATCCCACCAATGAACACAGCGCGAGCATTTCTCACCGGGAACCTTTTGTGAGTTAGTCCCAAAGTGATAGTGTAGTGGATGCTATGTGATTGGTCTACCAAGCAGTATCCTTCAGGCAGGTTCCGTGCTCGGTCTTATCACCCGCTTGGAGGTTATAGTCACGTTACCGTAACCGCAGACACGATTGGTCTAAAATATGCATTGCTTCTACTCTGCTCTCAATACCGAGTGAAGAGGACAGCTGCACGAAAACTAGTTTTTGGAGTTACAAATTAACTGCCCAGCACAAGCTTAACTAAAAACGAGAAGTAGGAAGATTCTATGTTTGATGCCGTATGACCCACATTCTAAACTGGAATGTAGAATTAACTACGTGTTTTTTCTGTGCACGATTTTCACAAATACACAAAAAATAGAAATGCAAGAAAAACCCAAAAAACCCATTATGGCTAGAAATAAGTTGTGCCATAGATTTAACAGCACGCTATTAGCATTTTTGTTTTCGCGAGGGTTGTTTACATGCAACAAACACTATACCATTTTCAAACCATGTAATCTTAGGCGCCGTAAAGATGCAAAGACTCCTAAAAACTAAACGTAAGAAACGCTAATAGAACACCGGACTCGAAGAAGATAACAACTTTAATATCACTGAATAATAATAATAATAATAAATCAAGAAATAACATCAGCCGCACTTGCTTATTTGAGGAACTCGCAACCCAGTGAGGTAATAGGACGTCCCTAAGGAGACGCTAAACTCAGGATTAAGTAATTAGACATTTGTTTCGGGTGCTAACATGTGTATTAGAGCGCAGCTTTTAGGCGACTGTTTCCGGGTTGAGCGTCGTCGGCGTCGTCATCGGCATCGGCATCGGCGTCGGCGTGGGCGTAAGAATGCGTGTTGCATTATGAGAAGTCGCAGTTTCCCCGCTAAACATAGATGGAAACCTTAATTGATGTTGAGGTCTCGCGACATCACTTTCCTCGCGAAATTTAGCGGGCGAACTTAACCCGCTAAATTTTCCGGAAACATTTTCGCTACATTTGCCGCTAAACTCAGCGGGAAAACTTAACCGCTTAATGTAGGAGAAATGTATTTGGTAAATTTCACACTAAATTTAGCGCGAAATGTTTCGTTAAATTTTCCGCTGAATTTACCGAAACATTTAGCGAAAAGTTATTTTTCTAAATGGAAGGCGAGGAGGAGACGAGGATTGCAGGGCACGGATGGGGAGGAGAGGCATACCCTCCCTTCCTCCTCTTCAAGAGCTGCGCTCTAGTTTCCCATTACCGAGGATTGTAAACATATTTTATTTTGTAATATAAATTTGGTCGTTCTCGACGCGGGCGTTGACGTACATAACACCCCTACAACGTTCTTGTCGATATTAATTAAATTGTTTACACATTGTAACGGAGCTACATCATTCTATAGACTGTTAGAGGCGGGGTTTATGCCGCACGTCCGGGAGCTTCCTGGCTCGTGACGACGACCATTCCCCGAAGTGAAGAACCCAGGGGTCCAGTGGAGGTGGGAGAGTTGGTAACGTAACGAACGGTTTAATTACATGGTTGCGATACAGTCGTCAAATCCGAGAGAACTCCTGAGCAGCCTCGCGCTCCGCCTTATATAGGGTCCGTTTTCTCCCTCACTCCCCGCCAGGGCAGCAGGTGCGCAGCAGCAACCCGCCGTCAAGTGCGTCGTAGCAAAGTCCGCCGCGTCGTAGCCAGAAGTGCGTCGTAGCCATGGTCCTCCGCAATTAGGTCATGCCTCTCTCCCTTTCCTGAGCGCGCCAAGCCCCACGCACGCACACACGTCCCGTTGACGTCACAGACTCGTCGAGACCTGTCTCCGCAGTTAGGCCCGGCCTCTCTCCCCTTCCGGAGCGCACCAAGCCGCACGCACGCACACACGTCCCGTTGACGTCACGGGCGCGTCGAGACCTGTCTCCGCAGGCGCAGACACGTAGGCGCCGGGTCCGTACTCCTCGAGACTCGTTTCGCGTAGGCCCCGTCCAGCAGGCGACGTTCCCGGACAGATCATGACTCGTTTCCGCCGCGTTGAAACTCGGAAGAAGGTCGCCGAAGGTTCCATTCTTAACAGCCCCTCCGGGGCCAGGGAAACCTCGAAAGGCCGGTGGTACGATCGCTGGCCTGAAGAGGTGGGCTTGGAGTAGGCCTTGAGAAGACGCTGCAAGCACCCAACAAACTCCCAAACCTCTTACAACGGAGGCATTAGCGGAAACGTCCCACACAACACCACGCCACACCGCAGTCAAACGCTCGGAATTCGCCAGAGACCCGCCAGACTGGACTACGGATTACAAAAATTTGCAAAAAAACTACAAATTTAAAACCTTAGGACAATTGCGGGTATCGAGACCCGCTGTCGCCAAAACACAACTCATTTTTCCAAAGAGGTCACTATGAACAAAATACAAAAGACAAAAACTTTTTGCAATTTGTGAGGTCTTGTTGGGGTTTTAACGAAGTGCCCCCACTTTGATCCTCATTCCCGTGGATGACGAAGACCTCTGAGATCATCCCTACTGCTTTTCGTGATGCCAGAAAAATCTGCTCAACCCATCGGCATTGCCGTTAAATTTGCCTTTCCTTTTTCTTGCCCTGAAGTCGTAGTGATCGATTTTCACGTGATTTCTAGACGTGAAAATGCGGTCCTTATAGCGCCGATAAAACAATCCGCCTGTTTCATGCCCCGTCACATTGGTCCTAGCAATCTCCTGAGCTGTACCGCGAAACCCTGACACACTAGGGTCGCTCTTCTGCTCGACTGTCAAAGACACTCTGTCTACTCGTAGCAGAGGACCAAAGTTACGTGACGCCGGAGCTACGAGAGATCTTTCGCTGATCCCGTCTTCCTCCGCCTTTTCCGCCGGTTCGTTGGGACGGCGTACACTTTCTAGTGCTACGAGGTCAGGCTGTTCTACAACCTGGTCCCTCTCATCCCGTTTCTCTGCCTTCAACTCTGGGAGTGCTTGCTCCCCGTCAGCTGCCTCTGGCTCTGGATCACTCGTTAACAAAGGGGCGAGCTGACGCGATCTGGACGTCGTACACGACTGAACTAGTCCTTCTCCCAGTTGTTGACCCCTCTCGCGCAGCAGGAAATCTGACCGGTTAGAAAACAAATAGGGATACTCCAACGGGACTGTTTGCGAGACAGCCGCCTCTGTCACTAGCTCTCCGAACGGGCCAGTTATCCTTACCGTCGCCATAGGCAGACAGACACTGTGCTTTTCGAGCAGCTGCTTGATCCAAACTACCTTTCCAGTAAAATCGGATGGCGTTACATACGACGGATGAACAACGTCCATCGTCGCTGCACTGTCCCGAAGCACCCTGCACGGCTTTCCGTTTACCTGGAGCTCGTGAAGATAGGGACGAAGGAGCTCCAGGTCCTCGTCACTACCGGTCACGGTCGAGAACACAACCCGCGGTTTCTTACATCTGGCCGCTGTGTGTCCCGGCTCCTGACAGTTGTAGCACAGGAACGGCTTCCTTGCCTCGAACTGCCCTGTTTGGCTTTTCCGCGCCTCGTCTCCGTTCGAGTGTTCTGCGCTCTTTTCTGGGACCTTTTGTCCTGCTTCGGGCTTCTCGGGCCCGTTTTCTCGCGAGCCGTTTCCCTGTCGGAAGGTCTTGCGCTGATCGCTCCGGCCGGGTTCGCTTTCCTCTCCGCTCAGCTTTCTACGCGTTGCGTACTCTTCGGCTAGCTCAGCGGCCCTTTCGACAGTGTCGACTCCTACCCTGTCCTGCACCCAGAGCTTGACTGACTGCGGAATGCTACGAAAGAACTGTTCGAGGCACACACACTCGACTACCTTGTCTCGGCTTTCGTACACTTCCTCGCTCTTCAACCATTCTATCAAATTGGTTTTAAGCCCGTAAGCGAATTCCGAGTAGCCCTCGCTGCTCTTTTTGGATGCGTTTCTAAACCTTTGACGGAACGCCTCGGCAGAAAGGCGGTACCGTTTCAAAAGGCTGGACTTCACCTTGTCGTAGTCGTCCGCGTCTCCAGCACTAAGGCGCGCGACAACCTCTGCAGCCTCACAGGGCAACAAAGTCAAAAGCCGTTGCGGCCACGTTTCTGGGGCGAAGCTCAACTTCTCACATGTCCTCTCAAAGTTCACTAAGAACAGGCCCACGTCTTCCCCAACTTTAAACGGCTGCATGAGCTTCTTCATTTGATACGACTCGGTCTCACTTGCTCGTACCGGAGTCCCAACTCTACTGTTCTGTGAGTTTAATCGCTGTTGTTCCATCTCTAACTCTAACCTTTTTAGCGCTGCTCGTTCCTCTCTCGCTGCAGTCTGCTCCCGTTCCTCTCTCGCCGCAGCCTGCTCCGCTCTCGTTCCTCTCTCGCCGCAGTCTGTTCTCGTTCCTCTCTCGCTGCAGCCTGCTCTCGTTCTCGTTCTCGTTCCTCTCTCGCTGCAGCCTGCTCCCGCTCTCGTTCCTCTCTCGCTGCAGTCTGTTCTCGTTCCTCTCTCGCTGCAGCCTGCTCTCGCTCTCGTTCCTCTCTCGCTGCAGCCTGCTCCTGCTCTCGTTCCTCTCTCGCTGCAGCCTCGCTCTTAGCGTTCTGAAGCAGTTCCCACGCAATTTTAATTTCCTCTGCTTCTGCGCTCTCTGAAATCGCTTTACTGATCTCAGATTTCTTCATCTTTTGCTCCACCTCCACACCCAATTCTTCACATAAACAGAATAAATCTGTTCTCAGTAACCTCATTAGATCCATGATCGCTGCTCTTTAGCTTTGGCTTTGTTCTAAAACTTGTCGCGAGGTTGTACCTAAACCTAGCGCACGAGTCAAACACTAAGGATTCCCAGCAGTTCAAAATTAATTACCCATAATCTGAAGCCTGGCGAATCTCAAAGCAAAGTCCAAACGCTCACCCGCAGATGTAGCACGATGTCGCATGGTCCGATCCCAACCGCTGCCAACCAGTTGTTAGAGGCGGGGTTTGATGCCGCACGTCCGGGAGCTTCCTGGCTCGTGACGACGACCATTCCCCGAAGTGAAGAACCCAGGGGTCCAGTGGAGGTGGGAGAATTGGTAACGTAACGAACGGTTTAATTACATGGTTGCGATACAGTCGTCAAATCCGAGAGAACTCCTGAGCAGCCTCGCGCTCCGCCTTATATAGGGTCCGTTTTCTCCCTCACTCCCCGCCAGGGCAGCAGGTGCGCAGCAGCAACCCGCCGTCAAGTGCGTCGTAGCAAAGTCCGCCGCGTCGTAGCCAGAAGTGCGTCGTAGCCATGGTCCTCCGCAATTAGGTCATGCCTCTCTCCCTTTCCTGAGCGCGCCAAGCCCCACGCACGCACACACGTCCCGTTGACGTCACGGACTCGTTGAGACCTGTCTCCGCAGTTAGGCCCGGCCTCTCTCCCCTTCCGGAGCGCACCAAGCCGCACGCACGCACACACGTCCCGTTGACGTCACGGGCGCGTCGAGACCTGTCTCCGCAGGCGCAGACACGTAGGCGCCGGGTCCGTACTCCTCGAGACTCGTTTCGCGTAGGCCCCGTCCAGCAGGCGACGTTCCCGGACAGATCATGACTCGTTTCCGCCGCGTTGAAACTCGGAAGAAGGTGGCCGAAGGTTCCATTCTTAACACCGGGCAGCCCTTAACACCCGTCCACAATCTCGTACCTTGTATACCTGACCACAATGTTATTCATGCGCGATACTCGATGAGAGAACAGAACGATCCGACCGGTAAAGTGACGTGACCGGTGACGTCAGGCAACCCGCAAGAACTTTGTGGTTTCCGCGGTGCCTATAACCCAGAATTCGGTTTGGATTGGACCGATTTCCCGTGCAAAATAAATCCCATCCAGAACAGCCATCCAAAACAACGCATGGTGCTATACTTAGAGATTGAAGGGCGTCGATCAATGAACCATTTTTTTAGGAAATCGTCAGTTCGGGAGGTTTTTATATGAAAATACATGAGCACCTTTCCGGGCGAGCGCGCGCCTTCTCGACCAAGGATTCTATATTTTGAGGACCCCGCTGAGACACAGCGACCTAGATTTGGGCTCTCCCAAAGTCCCTTTTGTGTCTACTGCGGCTTATATTTTTGCCGCAAGTTTGTCCTAAAGGGAGTTCAAACGGGGTAAGAAATCCTCCTTTGCTCCCCGGGGGTGCGCATCACGTGTTAACAATGTCACGCCTTTGCGCGGACACGCGCTGGCGCGAGACATCGTAGACAGTCTTGATATAGCGTTGCTGGCTCTTACGTACTCATTACGCAATAGCATTACGCAATTACGCAAAACTACCTGCTCGGACCGATTTTAATAGTTCGTTCCGTAAACGTTTCCCAGTGAACTGTGAAGTATTTTGCGCGATCTTGGTGCCACCGTGCTTCCCAAAAGCAAAATTGAAAATGAAAATGTTTCCAATAAGTTTATTTCAAATTAGGTCAAGCCTCAGCTACCTGGTCAAGCGCTCTTTCCTGGCACGGAGGGTATACACCTTTCCAAAAGCGCTTCTATGCCGCCGCCATGTTCTTGTTGCTGATGCGGCTGGTTGCGACTCTCACGCCCCCCCCTATCAGCATGAAATGTTCTGCCGCTCTCCTGAACTGCGTGAAACCCGCTCAGCGCCATTTTTTGAGGTTTTGCGGTTTTGCATTTGATGTCTTCCGGCGCTTTTTGAAAGTTTCCACTCAATATTTCTCACGCATGCTGCGTACCCTGTCATGTTTACTCCACTCGTGACAAATAGGGCTGGTAAGTGCCTGCCATTCAAGCGTTTCTGCTCGACATTCACGGGAAATAAAGAGGGGAAGGACGTCGAACGGTCCTCGACGCGATTTTGCGAACAACGACAATTGTTCTCCCCGTC
>JAZHYW010041274.1:0-16585 GCA_037355805.1 Ixodes ricinus | reverse complement strand
ATTGTGTAAAAGAATACAAAAAGAAGTGCAAGTATCGTGCATTTATAGATAATCGTGGTCCCAATCAATTGGGTAGGTTGAGAAAATGTAGAAACAAATTAAACTCCGGCCTAAGAAAAGCAAAATGTGATTATTATCACACTAAATATCTGCATATTCACAATGACAACAAGAACATATGGGACATGATTATCTATTTAACGAGCAGGAAGCATACACGCAGCAGTGTGAAGAAAATATTAATTAAGAACGTACGTGTCGTCGGTATAGGATATACAGATGAAATGAATCGACATTTTATTAGCATAAACACGTGCTTGGAAAAAAATGCATGCTGAGATAACTGCATGCTGGCAGATAATCAAATGGCATCTATCATGATTATTCCAAAGACACTAATTGAAATTAATAAAATAACAAGAAGTTTAGAAATGATGTTGCAGCTGGATATGCTGAAATAAAAGCACTACCAATGAAGTACATTGCGAGCATAATAGGTCCTATATTATCCCATATACATAAATACGATGCTGTAGTGCGGTGTTTTTCCTGATAAACTAAAAATAGAGAAAGTAACTCCTGTCAACAAGGGAGGTCGAGAGATCTCCATTAAAAATTATAGGCCCATTTCAGTTCTTCCACTTTTCTGAAAGATTTTAGAGCGTATAAATAACGATTTTTAACACAAAACATCGCCGTATAATAACTCCGACTCAATATGTTTTCCATAAGTATAAGTGTATAAAACAAACACTGATCGACATAAAAAATAAAATTGCCGAAAATATTAAAAACAAATTGTTCACGTCCTTGTTTATTTTCGATTTAAGAAAAACAAGCATTCGACACCGTACCACACTATAGTTTACTTAAAAAACTTAATATGATTTACGAAGAATGGGACTAAAGTTAATTAAAAGGTTTGTCCTGTCCGGTTTGTCCCTTTCATTTGTACCTTTTTGCGCTGTTTTATCTCATTATGTTTAACAACTACCACCTAGCCAAGCTCCTCAATCTTACTAAAAGCTATCTTACTGAACTCTAGCAGTATGTATGCTTAAATAATAGGTCATCGAGCAAAATAAAAATACAACATGGCGTTCCCAAGATTTTCTTCTAGGACGTCTGCTATTTTTGTGTATATAAACCATACATCGGAAATATCAGGCTACCCTCAGTTAACAATGTACGCAAACGACACAAATGCTTTTTTTTTTTTGGCTTGTGAGACAAAACAGTTTGTAGAGAAACTAGCGAATGATTATCTTTTAAAACCCTCAGGATCGTTAGAAACCTATAATTTAAGTCTAAATTTTAGCAAAAGTAAGCATGGTATTTTTAAGTCAATAAATGAACGCGATCATAGCACTATCAATGACATTTGAAGGCACGTTGCTGAAGCAACTTAAAGAGCAAAACTTGTTGGGGTGTGGTTTACTTAAGACCTTTAATGGTCCACTCATATTAATAGGCTCAAAGCTCATCTAGCCCGAGTTACTAAAAGCATTTATAAAATACAAAATTTGCTACCTATCTTTGAGAGTAAGGGTGAGTGACACGAATGTGTGGGTGGACAGCGTTGTAAATAACTTTGAGTTCCTGCAGGTCGGCCTCACCAAGTGTCCAGATAAAAAAATATATATCAGAAAATATATATCAGATAAAAATATATCATATGCCGTTCCATTGATTGGTACACTTAACAAAAAAAGTTTCTAAAGAAGTACGTCGATGAGGCACAATTACTTTGTCACTCTTCGTTCTAGTTGCGGTGTTGTTTGCATAGCTAAAATATTTTTGGAATACCAAGAAATTATTGACTATGTAGCAATATTAAAACAATAATTTCCTTCAGTCTAACATTATATTAGCACTTGTGGCCAAAAGGTTCGCATCGGACTTCAGTAGGGAGACAGAATCAGTAAACCTAAAGCCACTAAATGAGCTGCGCTTAGAGTATCGGCACTCCGTTCCCCGACATTGTTGTGGGCGCCGCCGTTCTGGCTCGTATGCAGAGCAGACGTAACTGCCGATCGTCTTGATTCAAAAGTGCGACTTCCTCAGCATTAGATTCGGTGTTAGAAAGGTCATGCAATAATGCTTTGCTCTGTCGCGAACTGTTTAATCATTTTTCAAGGGCGGAAAAGCGTTTCTTGTGATTTCAGATAAATCTCAATATAACTGGCAACCATGATGTTAAGACACGATATGGCCAAGTGTCGTTACTCTGAAGCGTAGCTTATTTAGTGGCACAAGTGGATCGTTAGCGATATGAAGTATTTGGGGCAGCTTTACTTTGCATGCGTTAGATTTTGTGAATGTTTTGGTGCGTGAATGGTTCCCAAACTGTGCTTTAGTATTCGTTGGACGAGTATAACTTGTCCAACGAGCATGTAGCTTCCACAGCGCTGTCAGCTTAGGGGTGAACCGAAATATATCGGTTACTTCTCTCTCCCCTACTCATTTCATCTTTATCTTTCGTCTCCGGCCCAATCTACTCCCGTCCTCCGAAGGATCTCGCGGCACACGGTGAACGTGCAGATGCTCGGTTCCCTCTGATGCGCGATGAGAAAATATGGCCCTCTGGCCGAGCTCCCTGAACAAGTTCCTGAGATGATCGGCGAGCCGAGCGCAGTGTTAATCATTTCCTTGCCCGGCTCCGCAACACTTTGTATCCATCCAAACGATGGACCGTCGAGGAGGCTACGCACCATCGGAGCCAATCACATGGGGCGAGGAGTGCCAAGCGACGTTAGTGCTTTCCGGGAGGCGCAATGCATGCCGGGTGATTGTCACGTGACATCGGGAAAGCGGGATACATGCTGCTAGAGCGTCACGCGACATTTCGGAGGGACAATACATGGTGTGGGAGCGCCGCCTGACCTCCTGGGAGAGGGACGCGCCGACGCGCATGGAGCTCCTAGTCACGGGATCTGGTCACGCGTTAGGATTGGCTGGGATAGTTCGTAGCGTCCGTTGCGGTCCGTCCTAAGGCTGAACGCCGTATAGCCTTGGCCACTCGCTTGCTGGCGAAGAGAAAGGGACACACAGCGCCACGTCTCAAGAAAACCTGTCGTAATCTGAGCAAATTCATCGATCAAAGCCTGTCGTCCGCTACCCCATGAACGGCTAACCGAATTTGTGCGAGCTTTCTACGAGGCCCTCTTTTGAGTGATAGGGTGTCGAGCAGTGGTGTTTCTTTTTCATCGTGACTATTATAAGTGTTTATTATTATTATTATTATTACCGCTATGACGCTTCCGAACTTTTGTTTTATTTACCCTGGAATATGAACCAATCAATGCATGCCGAATAACCCTTGACGGATCGGTGAATAAAAGCGCACATAAAAAAGTAAGTGGGCGAACGAAGTAGAGTAAATTGCACATAATTATTGAAAAAAAACGTGACTAGGTAAAAAAGAAAAATGTCGGACAGGACAAACACGAAGTCCCAAGCTTTGTGTTTTTTCTCTCCCCTTTTTCTTACTCTAGTCTAATAGGGACGTGTGTCCCCAGACTACAGTATGTCCACATGTCCACTCGATATCAAAAGTTTATGAACAAACAAATAAACGCCAAGAAGGGAACAGGAACAAATATCTGAAGTGATGTAAATCGATGACCTGGTCAATGCAAATAAGCGACTCTTAGGCCGGGGTCACACTGATTATACGTCATACAAAAGACAGCCTGCAAACACGAGCCACAGCAATATCCGTGGTTCGAATGCCGCGTGCCAAGTTTTTTCCTTGAACTCATTGCTATATGCAGCATTCGAAGCACGGATCTCGCGGTGACTCGCATTTCGAATCTGTGCGCAGACTGTCTTTTGAATGATGTATAAGCAGTGTGATCCGGGCTCTATCATTTTTCCAATGAGTTTTATTTGCTGAAAAGGATCCTGCAAAACCTCTCAATCTAGAATTACGTTAAAGGGAAACTGAGGCGGTTCTGTATGTAAGGAAAAACACCTGAATTTTTTTTATTTGGCCTCCAGGATCACGAATATCAATATTTGTTTTCAATTTGGTGTACGAAGGCTGCAGCAATTAATTTTTAAGGTAGCTGAAGCTTCTCCTTCTCGGGACCTTGACGTCATATTAGGAGTTTTCGAAATCCCTGCTCTCGAGCTTCTTCAGTGCCTCTCAAAGCAATGCACGCGCACTCTTGCTATTTCGAAAAAAGGCCACTAATAGAGACACCACTGACGTCAGTGCGGGGGAATATACCTGGCAAGCTCGCAATTGCACGCGCTGCCCAGACGAGCGACACGCGCTTGGGGGCCCAAAGATCCTAGTATGACGTCACGACTGGTCGTAGGTTTCTCGCGTTTAGTTACATCTTCGGGGAAAACGAACGTGATATTCAGACTCACGGGAAACAAATACACGAAAATTTAGCTCGAACTCTTTTTCTTTTTCTTTTTCTCAAGAAGTGTTTCAGCTTTCTTTTGATGCCAAAATATGCAAAAGGCAAAGAAAGTGAACACTCTTTATGGTAGATGGTGAAATAATGAAAATGTTTGCCAATGTTACAACAGAAAGCACCGAGAGAACAGACCTTTTACAAAACCTATTCACGCGACATGGACGGTCACCATGTTTGGGCACAAAGCGAGTGATTGGATGCGTGTCTTCTCCGAAAGTTGACGCAGCTCTCGCGTCTAATTCAAGGTCAAATTACGTGCCCAAACAATGGCAGACTCGGATAAATGGCGCTGCAGCTGCCAAATGCCGCGTACTTAAAAAAAAAGAAGTGCTTCTGTTGGCAGCTGCAAGAAGTCGTCAACGGACGCGCGTGACATCTCTTTATCGAGAACGGCATATATTTGTTTTTGCTACTAGAGATTCAGACTCCAAAGACTTCAGCCAGGTTTCTGAAGCCAGATATACTTTTTTCATCCGCACTCTCTTCATGTTTGCCGCTACCGGAGCAGGGCGCAATTCGTCTCGCCAAGAAATCGCTTCTTGTCTTTACTTCCACGTGACAGTTCCTTTCTGACTGCGCTCTGCCCTTGGTGGATTCCCGCCTCATGCGAAAGACACACACACACACATACAGACACGCAGGCATCCATGACCTCGGCGACGTCTTGCTTCTTCCCGCCCTCTAGCGTCGACTGAGTCAGTCATATCACTGGGGAAGTCTTGTATGCCCCGAGCAAACAATTTCTTCGCATTATATTCCGTCCTTCTCCCGTTTCTCCGGCGTCGCTGTATTGAACCTTTCTGTGTTCCATGTTTTGTTCTCCAGCTCCGTTTGTCTTTTCTTTTCTTGTTTCTTTTGCAGATCTAGGGATTGTCGAAACTGACAAAGCGGCTTGTGTCTTTGTCGTGATCTGACATCCCTTGGCGCTTGGGATGAGTTTTGTTTTCTGGGGATTATGGATCCCAGGTATGAACTCCTCTGTTTCCTTAAAACAACACGAGCTGTCTGAAATTTTTTTAAATAAAACATGTTTAATATTTTGGCTCAATATTGGTCGTTGTGTGCACGAGGACAAATATGAAGTGTCTTTTTCGATTAGTAGTTGTGTCTAAGATCATGCTTCGTTAATATTATTATTATTTCACGTTAGTCATGTTGCAATCTTAGTCATGTATCGCTAGTGATATAAAATAGAGACAAAAATGCCTTTATTTACCAAATGCGTTCGAGAAACTTTTTTTTGTATGGTTGGGTTATCAGACTTAACTGGGTTCGTATTACCAAGAAATCATTGGACCAAGTATGAAGAAAAAAAAAACAGGTAATGATCGGCGGCAAATAGAGAGAACATAATACAGCTCGGAGCCGTTTGACATGTTCAGTGGGGATGGGCATTCCACAAGTGTCGTGAACATGCATCACTCTACTAAGCGATGCACATTAAAGACTACAGGTGATGAGTCGTACTTCATTGCCCAGATTCCTCGCCTGGTGCGGATATACCAAACACCATTTTAAAGACAGCCTAACTTTCCGTCAGGTTCAATAATAACCACGTCCTCCAGTGTTTTCTGTCTTAATATAAAGCACTATAAGCAACAAGCGCCTACAAGTATAAAACTGTGAATTAAATCTAGTACACAGCATCGGTCTCCGTATGTAAAATATGCTCAAAACTACGCTAATTGTTTTAATAAACAATTTGACGTAAATCGCCCAATTTTCATTTCATTTCACTCATTTTACACATGAAGGTACTCATTAATGACGTTACCTGAAAAAAACGGGGGGGGGGGGGCGCATTGACATTATAATAATAAAATAAAAAATATGGCAATTAGAAAATACAAGAAAAACATTTATGCCTTAAAATTGGAAAGCACGCACACACATAGACAATAAATTAAAAAAAACACGTAGAAACACAATTATGCAGAACGTTATTATTTATATTAAAAAATTAACAGTATATGCACAAAGAATCAACCAGTTGGCACTCTTCAAGATATAAAATTAAACAAGCAAGTAAATCATCCGTGCACACGCGGTTGAGGCTATGCTCTCATGTTGTGTATTTCATTAAGAAATTGAAAGTGTAAAAAGGAGCAACTAAACTCGTTAGTATATTCAGAGATGCGTTGTACAGATATGGAGTTTGTTAATCTACCAGAATATCGAAGAGGGGCATGTAAGAGCATCGTTTTAATGTCAGGTCGATGGTGGCAACGTTTATGAAAGAGGCAGAGGTGTGAATATTTTCGTCGCGCAGCTAATAAAGATAGGCGGTTTTATAACCACACGAGGCGTAGTAGCCATACAAAAATGGTCTATGGTCGTCTATAGAAACTTATATGGCAGGCTATCACCCCTAAGGCCCTCTAGGTCGGCTATAGAAATCCATAAATACAGCCACAGCCAGCTATAGAAAAATCTATGGCCCTTTGTCTAAAGACTGGGAACCAATAAATTATCTTTACATGCTTATAGAGGATTCTATGGCGACAATTCTAAAGACTGCGAACCAATAAATTGTCTTTACCCGCCTATAGAAAATTGTATGGCCCAGTGTCTAAAGACTGGGAACCAATAAATGTTATTTACCCGCCTACAGAACATTTTATGGCCCCGAGTCTAAAGACTGGGAACCAATAAATTGTCTTTACACGCCCATAGAAAATCACTACCGTAACTTATTTTTTTATTAAAAACGCTCCAGGTTAGAAAATTAAAGCAATACTGAATTTCTGCAATACCGGGGACAAAACATGACCCAAGATATGTTCTCTGCTGTTGCAACGAGTCTTGAAAACCAGTAATTATGTGTCTTTGAAAAATCCATTGAAATACTTGTGCAACAATTAAAATTAATTATTATTCCCAAAAGTGAAAATAGATTACACTGGCACCGAACACTGCAATCAAGCACTAGCTTGATTGCAATCTTCAGCACCAGTGTACTGCATTTCATCACTGCATTTCAACATGATTCATCAAACATACTAAAATATAATTTTGGAATTTTAGTTAATTAGCCTAATTATCTACATTTGCCTTTTTCAGGGTCTTGAATTTAGAGATGGGTTTTTTTCTAAGAGACAATTCAAATAATGTATTAAGTAGGAGCAATTTTTTCTCCCCTCTTCGTGTTTATGCGAGAAATGACGGCAGTCACCGGCCAAGTCGGATTCAAAAATAAGAGTGCCATATATAGAGGTAGTGCGAACTTAGCGTGCGTAGAGAAAGGTGGGGGTCCGATGTCGCCGCGTTGTTGATGTAGTGGGGGGGGGGGGGTTGTTCTGAGTATTTCGTGTGTCTACCATGTATTGTTCAAACGGCAGGGGAACTTGAAAAGAAATTTTTTTAGAGTGTGGTGGCTAAAGAGAGCTATAGGAAAACCCGAACAGCCTTCTTTAGCAGACCTAATAAATGGCTAAAGACACAAAAAAAAAGCCATAGGCAGCTATAGCATGCTGGCTTTAGAGGGCCAATCATTAGAAAAGCTAAAATAGCGCTATGGCTGGACAGTGATAGGGCCACAGACAAAGCTAAAGAGGCCTATAAAGACGACCATAAAAATGCTAAAAACAGTCATAGAAAATTCTTTAGCTAATTGGGCCAAATAGCTAAAGCCGACCATACGAAGAATTTTCTATAGCCGGCCATAGCACATTTTTGAATGGGTATACTCCACTTCACGATAACTTGGCTAACTATAGAGTCTAGGGCCCCGTTAACCAATAAAAGAGTCGGAGAAAGGCACGCGACTTGACGTCACGGGAGCATTTGTATCACTACGCCAAATGCGAGGCGCGAGGCTCGAAGGAACGGGCAGTCGTCTGCTAGCTAAGAGTCGTCTTCTACCAAACCAACCAACTTCGGATGAACGTCCACCGCAGCAACATTACAGTCCGCTAAAATAGCGAACACTTCGGGAACAGTTCATGAGAGAACAATACGTTCAATTTAGCCTCGAATAGGTGACGGGTGCTAATGCCAGGGCACAGTGGGATGTTTTGAGCCGATTAGAGTGATCGCGGCGATCGCCAACAGCCACGGTGTATACAAGGCGCGAAAGATTGATAAATTTGAGATTATTCAATCTTTATTCTTCGTATCTTCTCGTTATTGATGGAATCGCGCGAGTTCAATTACAGTTAAAAGAAAAATAAACCTAGAACTACTTTTTGTCGCGGAGGGCTCTGTTGCTGTGGCGGTAACGAGGCCCCGCTGGCCTCAATCATGGAGTGTTATCACGTGCCTAGCTCCGACAACCTTACTGGGTCGCGGGTGCCGCAGCCTCCACAGTTCGACAAGTTATCGTTAAAGGGACACTCAAGTGGTTTTTGAGTTCGTGTTTTGATGATGACAGCTGAATTTAGACGCCCCAAGTATCCCTAAAAACCAAATAGTATAGTCATACGGTGATTATTTCTTTAATAAAATGTAATTGAAGGCCGCCAAACCTCGGATCCATCCGAAAACGAAACCACTCTCATTGGTCCTCGCACGCTTATCAAAAGTATCTCGGGCCAATGGCGTTGGACGACGTTCCGTCGCGCAGTGATCCGGAGGTAGCCGCATCGGCCGAACCTCTTTGTCATTCGAGCTTCGATCATGGCGGCGTTCTCTACGCTCGAGGACCTGATGCCGTTGGAGGTTGAAATTCTTCGGCGGACAGCCGACCTGGGGATGATTTCCTATGACGCCACTCCGACGTGCGATGTGGACGATAGCAGCGCTTCGGAGTCCTGTTCGGGTTCCGAGGACGATGAAACGCAGACCTTTTCGGGCGTTCTTCGATTTGCGGTTGGGGCAGGTCGTAACCAAACCAACGTTTGACATCGCAGCGTTACCTCTGTTACGTGATGTCAAACGATGTCGCCACGTTGACTTTCGCCTCGGGAGGACGGGGGGAAGGCTGGTTCAGACATGTGCAACGAGCGCGTACCTACGACTGCGTCCGTTGCAACCGGAGCGACCGGAACGACAGCTCTGCGCCGCGCGTACACACCTGCAATTACTACAAGCACAGCGGGTCGCCGTCAGCTGTTTCAGCGGCCCCTCTAAAAGGGGACGCACTGCTACTCAATGCCGTAACAGAATAGAGACAGACAGTTTTCTATAGCCTAAAGCTTTATTATTGATTTTTCTTGATAGGCTTGCAGGGTACAGTGGATGAAAAAAAGAAAATAAAAAGATGCCGTACGCCGTCTTGGACGATCACGACTCTATACACGACATTGCAATAGTACAAATATCGCCACACGCATTTTCTACGATTATAAAAGACAATGTAATCTTAGCAGCGATATAGCAACGTAGAAATATGATTTCGTGATCAGATAGACGTTGCAATCGTTCAGGATTGCTAACACTAATAACTTTTCTCCGGTGATGAAAACGCGTGAAACTTCGCGTCCTTTATACGGTACGCGCCAGTAATACCTTGAACTTGAGCACACGCATGAAATGCGCCAAATAAGAAATCCGGGCGATGTTCGAGGACACAAATGCTTAGAAAGCACCACTGTAGTCGAAGTAAACAAACACGACGGCACGGGCGTTTCTGCTGTCTTGAGAGTGCCGCCACGGCATCGCCGCACGAGTAGGTGGGTCTTCCCTTCTAGTACGTGCTGGGTTATCATAACGACACACGACGAAAATTCACAGTCAAGGATAGCGCTTTTACGCGGAACGATGAGCTTTCACCACGCCGTCCACGTCGATGATCAACACCGACGCCATGTGCGCGCAGATACGTGCGCTTCCGCGCATCCCGGGGGAACGGGAAATTCACCCCCGCGGAGGAAGGCAAGGAGAAAACGTAGTCCCTTGTTTGTGAAACGATAATTGCAGTATCGCGTATTCTAAACTAGAACTATTTTACGTCTTGTGAAATTATCATGCACAACATATTTAAATAAACTGAAAATTGTTTCTTTAGCGAAACTTTACAAAGGCCGCCAAAATTTTCAAACATACGATAATTTCATTGGTCCTCGCAAGTACAGGAAAGAGTCCGCACGTATTTTATTCCTGCGTGATTAATAGGCGGTTCTGCCTTTTAAAACTGAAGATACTCATTCACTGACACTTCCTTAACGCCATCGCACCAAAAAAGCAGCTTCCCCAAAAACCGCTTGAGCCCCCCTTTAAACGGAGTGTATACTCCATTTCACCTTACGTCCGGACGCAGCGGACGCGACGAGCTATCCTAGCCGATCCCGCTCTGTGAACGTAGCTCGTGACACGCTTTCCGCTCGTTACTGTGCCACCTCTCTATAGTCACGTGACACTCACACGGCCTTGGATTGGCTTCCGATGGCTCGTAGCATTCACTGCGCTCGGACGTAAATGGTGAAACGGAGTATAGTGCCGCACTTCAGACTTAAGAGGAACAGCGTTTAGAAATAATTCAAAACTTATTTGTACTTCGAAGGTAAATAGCCACACAGTGAAATATATTGACCCCGGTAGTATTAATGACAAACTTTAGTTTGTTGCAGGTTAAGTCCAAACACAGCCGACGCTACGAGCTAATTGTACCAATCAAGCAGCGTCCAAGACGCAAGTTACTACGCCTTTTTTGTTTATGATTTGTTTAGTTTGATAGAACGCGTACACAAACATTACAAACACTATAATGGTGGGCTCTTGATGCTGTCTCTTTGGTCCCATCAGCTCGTGGGGCCGGCTGCGTCTGGACTCTCCGGCTATTTTTTGAGCTACCTGAGCTAAGTATATTTTCGGACTCCCTAACCTTACCCTTTCCGGTATGCTATTTAGTATCGAAAAATTTATAAAAGTTATTGTGAAATCGGCAAATGAAAATGATGCAGAAACCTACATTAAATGTACCCGCGCTTTTCAGGGCCGTGACGTTAATGGCGGGCAGGCTTGCCAGTCGAGCAAGCAGTCTCAAAAAATAGAATATGCACAATCATTTGTTCCGTGCTGGAGCGCAGGTACTGAAGCGAGCTTCCAAAGCATTCATTTTACATCATGAAACTGCTTCGAGATCAGTCGGGAACAAATTCTACGGCTCCCAAGAGTGAACCCTGCCTCCACTACGTACTTTTTCGTTGTTGCCAGTAGAGACCTTCAGTTTGAAAAACACGGTTAGGACCAAAAATTGTAAATTCAATAACTTCGCGAAGAAAATATAATTTTGACCTAATATTTGGAATACTATATTAGCGATATTTGCCGGCGAGTTTAGCAAAATTTCTAGCAAATTGGGGACCATGAAGAAATCGCCGGAGTACCCCTTAAGCTGAAACGAAGTATAGACGGTGATTTTTAACAACTTGTAATAGATAAACAGAAACTCGCTGCTATTTGATTAACTTAACATCCCACAACCATGATTACACGAGCCACGCTACTTTCACATCCCCCGTCGTTATTCTTCAGCGATGCTGGACACAAACAATTCCCTTTTTGTTACTTGTTATCCTTATACTGTATATTTGTTGATTCATAAGCTCAGTGAGATAGTTTTATTAAACTATAAGCAGCTCTTATGATACAAACTCAAGAAGATTTAAGCAGCTCCTACGAGGGTTTATACATCCATCGCTAAATTTACACCAATGCATATGAAAATGTTCGTCCCAGAGGACGTTCCTGTCCATAGCAGGATTATCTGAGGGTAACGTTCGAGCCACCTGCGCAACTTGAGTAAGGTTCTCACTAAGGGCAACGACCCTTGTTTTTCTTCTTTGTTGCCAGCGTCAGAATGAGTCTGTTCCCAATACTAAACCCTTCACGAAAAGTAAAAAGGCGATACACTGGAAGGAAACAAAACCTAACGGCATTCGCTTCCACCTCATAGTCCGAAAGACGTCAGCAGCTCTTTCGTAACCGCTTGTCTCGCGTGCTATTTCTGGGAATTAACTCGTCGAAAAGCTCGCCGTGCACCAACGGACAGCTTGATGAAGGTCTTAGTCGTCACCCGACGCCATTCATCTAAATCAGCTTTGCAGGTTTACATCTCTGCCTACGCCCTCTTCTTTCTACTCGCGTCTCCTTTCTAGTTTCATCTCGCGTTTCATTCTCGCAGCTTTTCTTTTAATTCCTTGCCTTCGGTTTTTTTTTGTTAGTCTATTTTTTCTATCCTCTGTCTTTACGTTGCATCGTCTAATGAATCTTCGACGAGGGTGGGGAAATTCTACGCGGAAACTAGACGGCGGCACGTCTTAATTATCTAAAGCGTCCTGGTTTTCTAATTAGTGGCAATCTTAGTACGCCGGGCCGCGTCTGACGAAAGGCCTCCCGGCATAGGTTTACAAACTCGGCAGTTTTATACGGGTATTTTCTTAGGAAAGAATTCCTGGCGTGAGGAGAATTGAAAACATGGGCTTTTTCGCCTGCTTCATTCTGGAGGTCGTTCACATCGCGGTTCATACTTTGAGGCTCGTGTTTATTTTTATTTTATTTTTAAATTTTATATTCTCAAGAAGTTTCAAAGGGGCAAGTTTTGAGATGGAACACTCTACACATCACATTCACTGTAATTCTGAACTTTATTAGTTCAAGTACATTCGAGCAAACAATTGTCGGCAAAATAGACAAAGAAAGAAACACCTGCTCATTGTCTAGTTCTAACTTGCAGGCGAATGTGCGACGCTGTGACCTTTTTCTTGGCATTACCAGATCAGAAACGCTCTCAGCTATGCGTATGTCGTCATCTTCGCTTCGCTGTAAAGGTGGTTCGCATATTAGAGAGTTTTAGAACAGCTACATGAACGTTCCACTAGCACTGCGAACGTCGCACGCAAGCTCACTACGAAACGCTGCGGAGCGCGTCGAAAAAGCGCTTCTAGTACAGCGGAGCGCAAAACGCATATGAATGCATGGATACGGCTGTTTCCTTCTATTCAGGTGGTGACTTGCGCCACCTAACCACAGATTTTTTTATTTCAACGACTAACTCAAGATCGATAAACAAATTGTAAGCTTAAGCCTCTTAACAGTACCTTTCTAGTTACACAAGTGGTGGCAGCGCCATCTAAGTCATGCCCATGCATGCAAACTGCTCTCGTTGCGCTGTCCCGCGTCCAACGAGAACAAAGAGAAGGGCACGCAGAGGGCTCCTGCGTGCGCACGCAACAGTCGATAGCGAACGAACGAACGCATAGCTCTCTGTGTGACGTGCGTATGACGCACGCGCAGTGTGGATCACGTAAAGCCAACGCAAATGTACGGTGCTCGCATTTGCACCTATGGGCAATACTAAACCTCTCTGCGTTTGAATGTCCTGGACTGAGTTGCGTTTTTTTTTCTCTAGCCATTTAAAACGAGAGAACACACTGCAACACTGGCGCCATCTATAAGATCGCCCTGGAACACTTGCAATCTACAGGGTGTCACAAAAAAAACAGGGTTTCTTTCACCGCAAAAATAAACTAGGCATCGCCGAACGCTCATTCTCCACCCAAAGGTAGCGCTAGAGGTCACAACCAGATGCCAAAGTTTCAGCCCGATCCGATACCTTATTCAAAAGTTATAAGTGATTTTCTGAAAATTTTAATGGGAAAATGGCGGCCGACGGATTTTTCGAATACATGGGGCTCTATGGCACCAGAAACCGAAAACGGACAAAAATGGGCTCCATTTTCCCATTGAAAATTTCAGAAAATCACTTATAACTTTTGAATAAGGTATCGGATCGGGCTGAAACTTTGGCATCTGGTTGTGACCTCTAGCGGTACCTTTGGGCGGAGAATGAGCGTTCGGCGATGACTAAGTTTATTATTGCGGTAAAAAAAAAAACTGTAAATTTTTTTATGACACACTGTACATCTAAATTTTCATAACTTTTTACGTACCATGTTTTCGCCGTGGGCTTGGTATACTTCTGGCAACGTTAAAAGTGACCGTCTCTCACCCTGGGTCGATTTAACCTCGCCAATACTGTGAAGCTCTGAGTCTGGCTATACGCTGTTCCGAGGGATATCCGATGGATGGCGCCAGTAGTGTGTTAAGACAACCAAATGCGTTCCTTTTGAGCGTAATTTCAAAATTAGTGTAGACGGAAGCCAACATTTTATTAATTTGTTCGCTCATGTATATTTGTTTTTTTTTAGTGTTCCAAGTTTTTATCACTGAACTTGACAACTATAGACTCGAACATAATGAAACATGACCTGTACACCCAACAAATATTGGCAAATAAAAATTTCGAATTGCACTTATTTTTTTTAATTTCTGAAAAATGCCGTGCCCTTCAGCAAGTTCAAACCCGCAATTGCATTATGACTCCTACAGCCCGTAATTAAAAAATAAACGGTCACATTTTATTTCCTTCTAGAACTTTCGTTTTAGTCATATTATTCCCAGATGTCTATATCAACCAATAAACTTGGGGTGAAAACTCTATCCAGGTAATTATCACTCTCTTTTTTTTCTCTCTTGAATTGTATCGATGAAATAAATACACCCCGAACAGTAATACATATCAAACTATGCTTAAAGGCCGACCTACAAAATCGTCTTCTGTCGGGAAGAAAACCAGTTTCCAGTTTCATTCTCTCCATTCCCGCTTGCTCACTTGTTTTCTCCTCTCCCCGAAAGGGCAAATCTCTGAGCTACTCCACGCAGAAAGGAAGAGGGTTTTCTTTCTTTTCAATGGAAAGGAGGCATTTAGGGAGAGTTTCTTCTTTTCTGGATGCTTTTCGGTTTTTTAACCTTAAAGAAAAAAAATATACATACCAAATCCCCAAAAGTAAAGCTGTATTAAAAAAAAACTGTCGATGTTCAATTTGCTGCATCAATAACATGTTCCTATCGTATGTGGTACTTCAAATAAGCTTTAGTTTGCATATAAATACATTGCTCTACGCCATTTTTGTTTATATTTTTCTTGTCTTTTCAAAACCCGAACACCACGCCGGTTTGACAGAGATATCAAACCGGCGCAGCTGTCGTTCGTAAACCCGAGGCCCAATACACTTTCCATTCCCAATTAGCCAAATATCGTTGACTCCCACTAGCTCAAATTAAACGAAGACAACGTCGGCATCAAAGGCATAGCCTAGAGCAAGGCATCCGGGAATGCGGCAAGAAGACAATGAAGGGGCTTTGTTGCCTCGCCTGATTTATCGAATTCCCCGGCGTGCGTAGATACATACATACACTGTAGGCTGAGCGCCGATGCAACACTGGGTGTTCTGTGTTTCCTCCAACCCACTTTCGGCTTTATGTCGTTATGATTACCTCTTATTACTAGTATCACTCTTTGACTTTCCCCTGATTCCCACATTCCTTTTTACTTGTTGTTTTCTCTTCTCGTTTTTCTCCTCTTATTTGGTTTGCTTCGGTATGTCTTTCTTTCTCCATTCCTTTTCTTTACTTTTTTCGCTGCTTGTTCGAGCAAGGCAAACACGCAGCCTACATTTCTCGCAGACAAAATCCTAAGCAGTTATTTTTTGCGATCCGAGCAATCGTCTGCAGCATGGCTTTTTTACGTCTCGCTTCTTTTTGTTTCCCCTTTTTATTGTCACCGGTTGCAAAACAAGTTGACAAAATAAAGGGTTTTAACAAGATGTCTCTGACATGTGCGCGAGCATTATTTACTCGAGAATATGCTTTGCATTGCATGGCCCAAATCAAAATCAGGGCGCTGGTGACTGTCCGTGGATAAACGACGATTAACTTTGAAACATGCAACAGTAAGAATGAACCCAGGACCCTTACTCATCAATGAGTGTTCTCAGGAGGTATACTATTAAGAGTCGAGCACTAAATAAAAATGCAAACCCGATATTTGGTCTCAAATTTACTCTTTACACTACTACACAACAACTAGCTGTCGGATTCATCTGAAATGCCTAATATATTGATACCTCTACCACTACTTCGTTTGATTTAGAATAAATTGATGTACTTGAGCTGCATAAATAAAAATGCACTAGTTTAAAAAGATGTCAAGCATATGTTCAGAAATGTATTATTCAATTATTTATTTCATATAGCTTCTAAATTCCCGAACTGGGGTTTGCGATAAAAAGCATCCCTGAAAATTGCGTTGACAACTGATATATCCCATCATAAGTCTTTCACGTGCCATTTTTGTATTGCAGAGTAGGAAAAAATTGCAAGCTAGGGATTATAAGGTGTTCTTTAGTAATTATATGCGCTTCAATTAGAGAAAA
>JAZHYW010041272.1:0-70560 GCA_037355805.1 Ixodes ricinus | reverse complement strand
TGACCGAAATACGAGTGCCTTGGTTTTGTTTACATTAATTTTAAAGCAATTTACCTCAGACCATCTGCCAAATTGCGCGAGAATATCGTTCCCCTTAATAATTAAGCTTTCTGCGTCTACGCCCGACACAAAAAGGCTGGTGTCGGCATATATTACAAACTGCGCAAGAGTACTAACTTTACCACGTCGTTTATAAAAATGTTAAAGAGCAGAGGGCCCAGTATGCTACCCTGAGGCACGCCGCAGGCTACGGCTTCGAGAGAAGAAAATCGCCCGTCGATCTTCTTCAGGAAAAGCTGGCCTAGCCTGGCTGTTGAGGTTTGTTCTTGACAAGATGCCGGTCAATTTAATTTGCAAATGAGCATCACCCTTGCTAATTGATGATTTTAACGCGATAGCGTTAAGGAGCTCATGCCGCAGACAAGCGGATGCCGGTGGCGTGACTGGAAAATCTTGATTGGTCGATAGGGCGGTGACGTCAGAGCTACATGCCCTCGCGCAAGAATTTAAAACAACCCACAATGCTCACGTGAAACGTGATATCACGCGTAGAATGAGAGTGATTAAAACATGACATGTAATGCGAATCAAAGGTCGCCGCATGTCTCAAATGATTTCCCTTTTAAAGTAATTCCTTTGCTTTAAAACAAAAAAAAAATTATGAATTTTAGGCGGGATTCGAACTCACGACCCTTCGGTTGCGAGTCAGACGCTTTTGACTAGGCACCGCGAGGCACACTTTCGCGGCAAATGAGAAGGCGGTGCAAACGAGGCCCGTTAATCGCGTTCCACTTTTAAAGGCGAAGATTAAACGTCCTCCAAGATTCTTTTTTGTTAAGTAAAACGAAGTAGTATTTCACGTTCTACTCGGCATGGCAGCTACTTAATTGGACACTTTCTGACGGTTTGCGTGCGTAATCGTCATAGTTCCGCCGCGCGCCCTTGTTTACTTTGTTTTTGTCCAGCCCACAAACACATAAAAGTAATGCTCACCACATAAAAGAGGCAATAACAGACTTCTATATGTTTGAGAAGTTATATGTGTGAGGTACACATAGTTATTTAAATTAGCTTCAAAATCAGGAATGTGTGTAAGGCTGTCCCATATCACTTACAATGTGCCTCTCGAGGATAAAACGCCGGAAAAGATTGGCAGAACACCTTTCAGATAATTAGGGGGATAGCTTTAGGATGGTCGGCGCCTTATTTATGATGTCAAATATTTAGTTAGTAATTAAATATATTTTTATAACGATCAATAAATTTTATTTTATAAAGTTCGCATAACCGCTTGAGACCGACGCGGAAGGACGATACTCGAAACTACGCGAGCTGTGGAGTCGGCGAAAAAGTGTTTTTCTGTTTGCTGATTGGCAGTGTGAAACATCGGGTTGCAGGGTACGCCAAAAAGGGCTCTGTGCTCACATGATAGATTGGAAGTCAAATACATGTAATGTTCAAAAAGAGAGAGATTATTAATGTTATTTTCCAAAATAATCCCTTACAGAACGCATTACTGCAAAAAGAGATGCGTAAAGATGCACGCAATGAAATTTATAATTTTATTTAAATAAGGCGAAGGACAGACAAAGATTCTTAAAATCTTAGTATAAATCACATTTCATCAGCTTCCATGAGCTCGAAACTTCGCGAAATACTGCCTCGGGAGGCTAATGTTATATTCGGTTTTACCTGCACTTGTTTTGGGCCCTCACTTTACAACCCTGTGCTTGAATAGTCATGCGCTCTATACTTCGTTTCAGCTACCGTCCGAGCGCAGCCAAACCTACGTGTGGCCGGAGCCAATCACACGCCGGCAATAGGGCACGCGATCTCGCCTGCACTTTTGTATCACTCCACTGCGCCGCCGGTCGTCCACGCCGCCCGCGCTCGCCGAGTATTTCGTCTGCTACGGGCGTATCAACGGTATCGTCTGCTACAGGTTTTAAAAGTGCCCTTTCACGTTCTGAAATTTAGTCACAGGGGATGTCAGTACGTAGGCAGGCCGCTGGCGTCCGTGTCCGAGCTTTCCGCCTGTTCGGCATTTCGGCATAGTTTCAAGATGTAAGTACACATTGCAAAATGCCCGATGAACCGGCCGTTGATGTTTTCTTGTATTGTCTGGATATACCAGGGCTCGAGGCGCAGTCCTTTCCACCAGCTTCTCGGCGTTCAATGTGATCGGCAGGTAAAGGGGTGCCCTGATTTCGCCGCGTATCGGTGAATTGTAGCGGCCCGGACGCTTTTCTTGTTTACAACGCTACGCTTTTCTTGTTTACAACGTTACGACGCGGCCGGAGTTTCGTGCCGAATCTGTAAGTAGACATTCATCACGACCGCTCGCGCCTGATGACCAAACGTGCCTTTGCGAAAGGACGTTCTGAAGCGACTTGGTGAGGAAAGCAGCGAAGCACACGATTCGGCCATTGCGGGAACGAAATCACACAGAAGAACCGAGCGCTGCAGCCGTGTTGCCAGCGGATGTACGCGTTTTCACCAAACCACATGCATTTACATATATTAATAAAAACATAAACTTCAGATATTTAATTCCTTTCGTTGCAAATCATTCTCAGCAGCACACATCTGGAATGTTGTGCAATGTTTACGCACAAAACAGTTATTTTACAAAAATTACTTTGCGGACTACTTGGTGGTGCGTAGGAATGCTCTTCTCGAAGTTGCGAACCGCCCCTCAGCCTTTGGCTGCGCTCGGACGGAAGCTGAAACGAAGTATAACAATTCTCTAGGCTGCCATATATCATCCCGAGACTGCTATAAACTGCACAACTTTAAAATTAGGACATCTATTGCCAGTGTTGCGAACATCACATTTCACCAGAAAGCTGAACTGTTTAACATGGTATGCACGTGACGTCATCACACTATAGGCTGGTGGTCACTGTGATTTCTTCTTGCTGAGAAAATCGAATTCGATGGTGCAAAATGCACGCTGCAGGAGGTTCAAGCTCAGTGAAAGCCAAGTAATTTAAAGGTACGTATTATTATTCTTAGTGCATCGTCGTGAGGAACGGCGGGAGCGTCTGGAACGGCAAAAACGTGCTTTTTGGCAAGAGCGTTTTTGCGCACAAAGTAGTTTCCGGGGTCACGCTTTTTGGTCTGCGCCAAAGATGCGGGGAAGAGGAACCTTTACACCACAGTAGGTTTTTAAAATTAACCCCCCCCCCCCCCCCCACACACGCACGCACACACACACGCACACACACACACACACACACACACACACACACACACACACACACACACACACACACACACACACACACACACACACACACACAAACACATCTTTTTTTACAGCGGAGCTGTTAAGGACTAGTTTCCCCAGTATCGTGTCCGGCAGCAAACAAATGATGTCACTAAACTCTGGACAGCTACCGCCATCTATAAATGACGACGGCAACCAGACAACCGGCTTGCCGGTTGTCTGGTTGCCGCCGTCGCGCATAGATGGCGGCAACCTCTACAGCCTTTCCACTCTGGCTTGCCGACTTGCGGCCGGCCATTACTTCATTCCCACCAGTACAGCTTCGCTGGTCTTCCTTCTTCACCGCAGTGGAAAGGCTGATAGTATTCTTGAAGAATTGCCTCCTCCGTTCGTGTGTGGTAATTCGACAATTTTATTTGTCTTTTGTTAACAGCAACCCTTCACTGCTTTTATTTTGCACCCCGTGAAGTTAAAAGGGGTCATAAAACGATATCGGGTTGGAATGTCCATGACTTTTCCGAGGCGTACTGGTCCTCTGACCCATGTATACTCGCACAGGCCGCCACTGATTCAGAAGCTTCTTTGTCGCGGTGAAATTGCGAGAATAAATTGAGACTCTTTCTTTTAGTCTTGCCTTCGCAAAGCTTGATGACGAAATTGTGGGATCAAAGTCACCAACCTGACGACAGTCGAGCGCGGCTCATGGATTGGACAGGAGAACTGCGTGAGCACTGTACATCGGCTCGTAACAAGCAATGCCTCGGCGGACACTCGGGTAGTGGCTCGTGTCCAACCACTGCGGTGATGAGAATAGCCGAACTCTAACAATGCATGGAGCTAGGCACGCGTTTTCTTTCTTTTCAACCCCAGCGCGGGGGTATGATTAACGTTGGCGGCATAAGACAGGCACCAGGCCACGTGGCCGCTTCTGGCTCCGAGTTGAGGGAATGAACGATGCTCATATTTCTCTAATTTTTGGCGACTGCCATTGCCTAGAAAAAAAGCAAAGCCAAGTTCAATCAGTTATTAACGTTAGAGAGTGATCCTGAGTAGAATTTAGTGATGTATAGAAATCTTAGGGGGTCGAAACTTGGGCATTAACTTGAGAACGACGCTCGTGTGAGACTTACAGCGACTGCCAACGTTCGGCTGTCCCTCTGAAGTCACTAAAATCTTTTTTTTCTAGGTATTCCTTCCGTACACACATGTAGTGCTATGTAACGTCATATTAATAAATCGCATATAGTCATTTCAATACTTCTATTATCGGGGACATCTTTCGGATGCAGTTCAGCAACAACGAAAAAATGTTTGGGTGCCTCAATGATGTAAAATTGGTCTTGCAACATTTTTTTTGTACTTTCAATAAATACTGTTAAGAAGTAACCCCTGACGTTGATAGCTTGCGAAAACATCCATTGGTTTTCCCCTCCGCGCAATAGCAGATGCAGAAAAAATAAAGGAAAGAGACAGCTGTCGATCCCCTCCTCAACTCGCAATTTGAACAAGCGGCCACGTGATCTGACGCTAATTATATACCGTCAGTGTTCATCGTAGTCATGCCCTAGGCGGCTAGGGTTTGGAAAGCAAAAGCTAGGGCTGAGCTTCAGATATTTTTAGAGTTGGGCTATTATCATATTTAATTGAACATGAGCCGTTACCCGAATGTTTGGCGATGCTGATTGTCATGAACCCGAGCACTCGACTAGGGGTTATGAAAATCGCTTACGTCACGGTGTCACGTGACTCTCGGCGCAAAATCGTGATGTCATGTTACGTCACGCTGTCAACAAGGTTAATACATCTAGTGACTTCCTCAAATTAAATCGAGTTGACGCAGTGAGTCACGTGACGTCACGAGGTCACGTGACATTACTTGACAACATGTATTGACACCATGACGTCACGTGGCAACGTGACACCTAGTTAATCATAGCACCAAAACAAAAGCGCCACGAAAACCCACAATGTACCATACGTTGCAATTCTGTATATGACGTTTTGATCAATTGATAGAAATACAGCCGCCAATTTTTTATTCCCATATGTTCATTTTGTGATACTAACAAAAAATAAAAAATAAATTACCTTGAACCGTTTTGAACCGGTTACCGTTATATATTTTTTCGGTTCAGTTCCGGTTCAGTTCCAAGATGGCGGCGAAGATTTCGGTTCGGTTCAGTTCCGGTTCGGCTAAAAATAACGGTTCTGTTCCGGTTTTCGGTTCGGTTCGGTTCCGGTTCGACACCCTGTCTATGAGGTATGTGTTCAGCCTTCCTTTTTACTTGCAGCGGTACAATGGCTTTCAGTTATTTTCAGAATATTTAGCCGCTAAATGTACCTGCACGTAACAACCGTGCAATACGCGTACTTGTAAAACGTAGCCGTTAAGAGGCGGTGGTTCCCGAACCTCAGACAGTTCAGTGGGCTGCGCTCCGGGTGAACACGAAATAATGCTGTAGCTAAAGATTTCTTCCGGGGAAACTTGGGTTTTTCTGAATCGAAGACAGCCCCAATTCATAGTTTTTTGGTCTTCCTCGGTTATGGCACATTTCTAAACACGGAACCCCACTTATAAGGAAGGCCTATGCCATCCGCTTTCGTGTGGAGCACGGCAGTTAATGGGAAGAAACCTGAATAAGGAGTATGAGAGCATGCAGGTACAGTTTTGGCCAAAACAGCAAGCTGTACTGGGACGACGAGCATGTAAAAGTTGTGCTCGGTGACTCCACGCAGCTGGCAGTATTGATTTCTAATGTCGCAGTACGTCCTAGTTTGCCGGTCTCTCCCTGTAAATGGATGCGACTGGCTCCTGCGTGCTCTGTGGGAATGTAGATGCGCGGGCCCTCATTATAAAGGGTATCGTAGAGAGCATTATGTATGCATTGTGTATGTAACTAAACAGACTGAACTGTGGCACTCCCATGGCCTGTACAAAAATACTTGACTGGAGATAAACTGGATCCTCCGGTACTCGCACACCAGTTGGCGCACTTCGTTCCGCAAGTTCGGCTGCCCCGGCCTTTCACGACTAAAACAGCCAACAACATACAAACAACTGGCACACGTCACGTGACAAGAAGCACATCACATGCACGATGAGTCGTGCAGCCATTCAAAATACATTACACGTGGAACAAATCAGTCATAACGGCTGACATCGAAACGTCTGGCAGACACAAGCACAATAAGTGATAGCAGGTATTCAAAATACACCACAAGTGGGGCAACCGAGTCATAATGGTCGACATCCAGACATCTGGCAGATGCCACGGCGACCTGAAACAGGTCACATCAGACACTTGACTGAGTCACGCGCTCAATGGTGGCACCTACCGCAGGCGTGAATTGAGATTTTCCGACAGCTCGTTCTTGGCTGCCGTGCAGCGCCGCCTGATGTCCCTGAGTTGCTGGTGGTTGGCCAGGATCATTTTGAGCTGCTTGATGTGGCTAGAGCACAGGTCCGGAAAGATGCTCGGGTCCTTGAGGTGAGACGCTCGAGCCTGGTTCTGTGCGAATGCCTGTGCCAAACCGCCCAAGTATAGAATGTTGCGCAATTAAGACAGGCTTCCAGTTGTTCACATTCTCTTGCAGTAGAATGTCTCTGCATTAAAGGTGTTTAGCGTTATAGAATAGGACGTTTGCTACAGCATCATCCTTACAATACCGCTAAAGGGCAAGCAACAATCCTTCTCTGCCATTTTCTCAGCTTCTGCTCTCCAACAGCAAACCTATATCGGCTCGTCCACCGTGACTCGTGGACTTCCACCAGCATCTCATTTATCGGTATGCGTATTAGCGCCTCACTTCGGCTATCGTGAAATTCATAACTGAGCACACCTCATTTTCCTAAATATGTGTCTTTACAGCACAAAACACAGAAACGTAGTCAGTCCTCTGAATTTTGTGCAATGTCTGGCGGAACCCTTCTAGTTCCCGGATGTGTCCCAAATAGGTAGATTAGAGCAAACCGATGGGACATGCCTCGATTGCACTCTAATCAAAGCAACTCTACCATGATCACAGCATAGCAATAAACATACACAAATTCTTTCTAAGAAGACTACCAAAAAAGGATTTCAAATGACTCCTTATTTATCATTCCTACACTCTAGCCCACTGCGTTCCATTGTTAAAGACCATGTCTGAAATTAAAAATGTAAAATGCAATAACCACCAATAAACATCCCCAGAGAGACAGTGCAAAAGAAAAGCCCCTCCATGTTTTTTTCTTGCTTCTGTGTTTGTTTGTTTGTTTTTCCCCGCCTTTCGCAAGTTGTTTTGTTTGCCACGCTGCCCATGCTGTCGCGACCTCGCTGCACCAGGATAGAAAAGTGCGTTCATTTCGAGGGCTTTTCCCTTCTCTTTCCAAAGTGCGAGGAGGAGGCGAGGGCAGGATGCCTCTTCATTTGTGCGCTTTGCTTGGGCGAGGGCTTCTCTGCTTTCTTTCTTATCTCCTTGCGCGCGGCGCGCGCCCTGGAACCAAACTGCGTCGTGCGCAAAAAGAAAAGAGCTCCTCTTTATATGCTTTTTTTTTCTTTCTTCTCTTAATTCCGTGGATCTTTTTTTTTTTTTACCGTCTTTCGTAAGCTGTTTCGCTTTGCTTAGCGAGGGCACCGCCTCTCTTCCTATCTTCTTGCGCAACGCGCAGCAGCTCGCGACCAACCTGCGCTTGTGCAAAAAAAAAAAAAGTGTCAGACTATCTGTCTACTTGACAAGACAAACAAGAGTTTACTGGTACAAGAGCAATCAAGGCCATATTGTGCCACTAAAGTCGCTCACAAGCACCGACAACCGTTGTTGTGAGATTGTGCAAGGTGCATGTCATGAGCGAGCATACTGCCACCATTTGCTTCCAAAGGCCACACCAGGCACGAATCTCGTGCAATGGTACATTTGACATTGCTCGTAAGACAGACACAAACCCACTGAGGGGCTTTATGTGCCACCTCCGCTTGAGGCACTGTGGCCCAAACTTGCCTGTGCCAGTTCCTGTTGGTCCTGGACCAGCCTCTGTGCCTTGTGCATCAGGTCTTCGAGGCCGTAGAGGCGCTCCTCCAGTCCCTTGATCTCCTTCATGGTCGGGTTGTCCACCGAGGCCAGGGTAGACTCCACGTCCGCCTTCACTTTCTCTAGCGTGGCGTCGTTCAGCTGCCGGAAAGGGACGGGCACGCGGTGCATTGCGGGAGCTGCTCTTTCTGGCAGCCACAGGAAGGGTTGACTCTAGCCAACACCTCCTGGGACCTAGATAACAAAACTGGAGTGCTGAATTTCCGCCATCGCCTAAATATTGCCGAGGTGGGGCACCAACTGGACGCGAGAGCTGCCTCGGGTGTTTGGCAGGGACTCGCGTTCTTGCGACTAAGCACGAGCGGTAAAACTGTCCCCTTTTTCTTAAGCTCCTACAGCATCTCTCTCTAGCACTAACAAATGTTTGTTGCTAAGTGAACTGAAAATTCATTTCAGTGTTCCTTTGACACATGTCTTGGACACTTCATGCATTAACAACCGGTGGTCTTACCTGTTACACACTACAGTCGCCGACCGATTTTTCAGACGCCGATAATTCGGACTTGTTCGATATTTCGAACCTAGAGGAGGAACCGTGACCTGCATTGATCGTAAATATGTACAATTTCTGTCAGGTACGTCCTACCCGATAAAAACAGTGCATATTCACGAGCAATGTTTTGGACAGCTTGAAGTCCGAAAGTGCAATCTATCGGACAAAATCGTCGCGAGCGATCGGCATGAAACACCACTGAGAAGCCACCATTTTAGATTCTATGTTGGCTGCACGTGGATTAGCTTGGGCTGGCAGCGCTACTTGAGTACTGCCAAGTACTACCACTAGGTGATGCTACGCTACGGCTTTTTTCTTCTCTAGCTGCACGTCATCACCATCATCCATGCTACCATTTTTCTCATTCTGCTTTGTTCGCTCGCCATTCTGCAGTCGTGGACTTGCGCTCTCGTCTTATCACAGTGAATTGTGTTTTTGGACTACCTTGGCTGGGACGGCATGGCCCCATCTGTTGTTCCACCGCCGGAAGTGTTGCTAAGAAGCACGAAAAGTACTCTACCATAACGCTTAGAAAAGCAAGCAGCAATTCTAAAGCTAATAGAAAGTGGCCGAAAGCAAGCGGAGGTGTAGCCTGAAGCAAGGCTCTATTGATGGCTTCTTTAAGGGAAGACATGGGTCTTTGAAGCCAAAAAATCTATGGACGTTTTTTTTTTGGAAAATGGTGATTTTAAAATTTGCTGCTGTTTTTCTTTCAATCTGCCAAGTTTTTTATTTTGAAGATTAATATTTGAGCCATAATATCACTTTATAGTTATCTATGTGGTCTGAAATTGCACTGAAGCTGATGCTAAAACCACACTTTTTCAAATTTTGGACTCAGAAATTTTTGGGAGGGATATCTCAGCATCTAGTGCAGACAGAATTATTCTTTTTTAGCAACATGTAGCTAAATGTGCAAAGCATACAACGTTGAAAGCAGATGTTTCAATATAGGCGTAGGAAACTTTTAAACTGAACTATTGTTTTATTGCTTGGAAGCCACACATTGAGCACTGAACTTCAATGTGTTCTAAAGTCACTAAGAACAGTTCAATCTAAAAGCGCTTCCAACAATGCCCTTAGTAACTAACCATTTGTTAAAACCATAGCCCTTAGTAACTAACCATTTGTTAAAACATTCTTTAAAAAATTTTTTTTTCACTATTGTTTTTGCAAGCAAGGTCTGGTTAATTATAATTATCCTGAGAACAAACCTAATTTAAAAAAATAACAGATATCTGAAATCAGACCAAAAGTCTGAACAAGCCTGTGCTGTTTCACTGGGCTTGGCCAAAAAAATAAGGAAAAAAACTCCGCTTAGACATAATAAAGGGAAGTTTTTTAATCTGCTGATTTTTCTCTATTATTCAAACGTTTTATCGGTCCCCGCGAAATCTGAAAAATCGGTCGGCGACTGTAGTACTCTAAGAAGTGGGAGGTGGGCAAAGGGTTGGGCCTTACATCAGTGTGTCTACTTGCCTGTTTGAGAGACTGGACACACTGGGCAGCCACCTTGTCCAATGTTGTCTGGCTGTCCTGCAGTTCACAAAGAAGTACAACAGGCTTCAGGGACGAAGGAAAAGATTTCCGCACGGGCAATGTGCGGGAGAAAGGCCCTGAGGAAGTTGGACGTTGCTCGCAATTCCATCAAAACACCGCAGGAACAGAATCCCGAGACGATGTAGAGGAACGTTGGTTCTAAGGACTCGGATACGCCATGCCGGCTCGACTTCATGCAAGACGTCTTTGCAGAACTGGCCCAAATGTCTCGCGAACAGAAAGAATGATGCGAAAAATGTGATGTGGGAAAGATGACGCACATAAAGTGTCGAGGGATAATCGTTCCCAAACATACTCCGTCTCACCTTACGATGAACTGCAGCAACTACCACGAGGCATCCCAGCCAACCCGGTGCCGTAGATGTATCACGTGACTATGCGCTCCGTGCAGTGCTGTGACCTTCCCAAAGGTCATGCAACACTCGTACGTCGTTGAGTTTGCTCCGATGGCTCATAGCATCTTCCGCGGTTTATTGTAAGGTGAAACGAAGTGTAGCCCATATTTAGGTCTCACCTTTTACGGGATAAAGAACGTTTGAAGACAGATTCGGACTACGACTAACTAAAAAGCGATTCTGGGCTCCTCGTGATCATTCAATCGCTAGTTAAAAGAAAGTGGACCGTTCGTAGCACCAATCTCGGCGCCCGGGAAAATGATGAACAACGTAACAGCGGGAAACCAACCATACCTGCGAATGAATCCAGTCAAGTAGCATGAATGAAGAGGTCTCCTGCATCGGCTTGGACGAGAGGAGAGCCGGCAAAACTGGGATCTTGGACAGGAGCTCCAAATCACGCTCGAAACTGGTGGGCAAAAAAATTTTACCCTTGCGTTTGCAACAATGGTTGAAAGACTTGTACAGGACCACAGTGTCCACATGCACACACCGTGTTTACTTGCTTCACATTTGTCCCTTTTCTCATGCTAGTCCCAGGGTCGACAGGTATGTGCACCGCTTATGAATGAGACTTGCACACTCCCATTTCTTATACAGTAACACGGGTAGAAGCTTGTTAGTAACTAACAAATGACGAAACCCAGTGGCAAATATACTACAAGATCGGCAGAACTCTAAGCTTACTGGGCTTCTTTCGTAAGGAACCATTGCTCACTTTCATTTCAGATTTTGGCAACGCAGAAAGGCAACTTTCAAAACTTCTACCGCACACCGGTGGGGCCGATCCGCTGTGCCGCCAACCAACCGTGCGTGTTCGCACGTGTCGTGCGTTGGACAACACATTGCGAGTCGCCCCACGCGATGCTTTTCTCGCCTCAGTCTGCGATTTCTCGCCGTCGTCGCAACAAAAAAAAAGAAAGGACGACGGGGCAACGATTTGAACTAACACAGCGGCCCATGCCAGACAGACGCACATTAGACCTAAGCGTCAGCTGCGACTCTCATAAACCGCGACTCCGCTAAACATGCTAAACTTTGGCCAGTAAATAAGCTATGCTTAGAGTATTGTAACTACATTCCCGATTTTCACTTTAACATTTTTCGAGGACGGAAAAAGTTGCTTCCGGGAATTTCAATTAAGGCTTCGGACAACTAGCAACAATGATTTCAAGCCCCAAGATGGCCGACGAGTCGTTATTTTAAGGCATAGTTTATTTTGTGGCTCCAAATGTTCAACATTTCAAATGAGCATTTAAAGCATGGCTATTGAGCTAGAAAAATTTTTTTTTTCTGAGGTGGCCTTTTACGCAATAAACATCTATTAGGAGTAGGCAGCTCACATGGAAGACATCATGCACAGTCCCCTCTTCATGCAAGGCAAGTGAACAGCGCAGCAGTCAGATGCAACTGCTCGTGAACACGGTCGATCATGCAAGCAACGAGCTCGACACCTTTCAAGCAGTGCCGTGTGCTGGGGCTTGTTCCGGAGGAACTCCACGAAGGACTGTTCAAAGGTGGCAGCACTGGTTCCTGAAGGCTCTGAAAAACGCCATAAAGGGACGACATGTAACCGATGGCACAAAAAAGGGTAATAGCTTCGGCCGCATTGTGAACCTTCCCTCGCTGAATTATAAACACAAAAAGTTTGGCAGAGTGTTCATTAAAAGGACACTGACACCCCCCCAAAAAATTTTATTATTTTTTGCCAGGTGATTAATAATGATGTTAGAGGACCACCCAATTAATAGTTTGCTACAGCGTCACATATATTTTCAATAAAGTAAAAAAACACAACTGCTCCATACCGAAACCGAAACTGGACTGGGGAAGAAGAGGAAAAATAGAAAAGGAGAGTGCTGCCGGAAGTCACGTGATTGTGCAACTTTTTTTTTTTTC
Organism: Ixodes ricinus; assembly: GCA_037355805.1. Taxonomy (NCBI): domain Eukaryota; kingdom Metazoa; phylum Arthropoda; class Arachnida; order Ixodida; family Ixodidae; genus Ixodes; species Ixodes ricinus. The sequence goes on along the minus strand of JAZHYW010041272.1, from coordinate 57,914 downwards.
AATCAACGTATTTTCAATTTTTTAGAAGTCACAAAGAAAGGGTATATCATATTTATTTTTCTATTTTTATTATTGAGTGTGTCGCTTCGATGACCTACAACTTTGATTACATTGGGTAATTGTGTCTAAATCATAGAAAACGGCATGTGACTACGGAGAAGAGAGTGAGCGTGACTCAAACCGGCCAGTTCTCGATCAGCGGTTTTCGGGCGGGAAGAAAACGAATTTCAAGCTGCAAATTGTGTACTGAGTAGTTGGGCTCTCATAAGTCATGCACAAATAAAAACCTTGGAGAACATAAATGCTCTGACCAGACTTTGGCAGTACTTAACAGCCTTCCCATGGCAGTGAAAGAACACAGTGAACTACAGAAAAGAGCATTCACTTCAACAGCACCACAATGGTTCTTCTCAGACATCTAAAATAGTTTTGAGTTTCTTGTAATGCTTTTGCACCACAATATAGCAATTAAATGTGAGTTTCTTTGTAATTGGTCTACCAAGTTTAATTTCATGAACACTGAAAAAATTCTAGTCACTGTGATAACTAAACAATAGTATGCTAGAAACGAAGCACTTCCAATAAATGAGTGGTTATACCTTCATGTTTCTGTAGACCACCATAGCTGGTACTTCAGCCCAATACAACCTTCCTTCACCATATCTTAAGGGGAGACATGGGTCCTTGGAGCCCAAAAAATCACTAGAAAACAGTTTCTTTGAAAAATAGTGATTTCAAAATCTACAGTTATTTTTCTTCTGATCAGCCAAGTTTCTTATTTTGAAGCCATTTGAGCTACAATATCACTTTATATTATCTATGTGGGCTGAAATTTCACTGAAGCTGATGCTAATACAACACCGTCTCAAAACACAAACTTTGGGCTCCTTACAAATCTTCAGGAGGGATATCTCAGCATCTGGGGCAGACAGAAATGTAATGTTTTTAGTAACATGTAGCTAAATGTGCAAAGCATACAATGTTGGAAGCAGATATTTCAATATAGGTGTAGGAACTGAGCTATTGTTTTATTGCTTGGTAGCCACACATTAAGCATTGAACTTCAATCTGTTGAAGTAAAGCCACTAATAATGGTTCAATCTCAAAAGTGCTTCCCACATTGCATTCTTTATAATTTGTAGTATCAGACCATATGTTAAAACATTACATTTTTTCATTTTTTTTAGGTGCGAAGCTGCTTAGGGGCTAGCCATGTCCGTCGGTCCGGTGCTCCTGCACTGCTCGTGAGCTCACGTGCTCGTGTAAAGCAACAACAAAAAAAAAGTATGGAAGAAAAAAATTGTTTGCGCAGTTGACAGGATTTGAACCTGTGCGGGGAGACCCCAATGGATTTCTAGTCCATCGCCTTAACCACTCGGCCACGACTGCGGGACGAGTAGGGGCTCCTGAGACGTGGTAGTAACTCAAGAGCTGGAGATGTCATGGATGAAATGTTGCATGTAGCCGCTCAACGTCTATACAGGAGAGGGCGCTGCGGTCAAATGCGTATATAATCGCGTTAAGCTTTGCATGCAGCTGGCTCAACGTTTATAGACGAGAGGGCGCTGCGGTCAAATACTCAAATGCGTATATAAACACGTTCCATACCACACATTCTCTTTCTGACATGGATGAAAACGAACGAAAGGCTCGTCATGCTGCGGCTCAGCGTCTACGCAGACAAGCACCACCAGAGCTTCGCCCCAATCAACATCATTCACCACGTGGAGATGCGGTCAATTTTTTTCCCTATTCTTTTTGGAAACAGTCTGGTTAATTATAATTATCCTAAAATATATAACTGACTAATTAAAAAACATTATTTAAATTAGCAGAAAAATCTGAACAAGCCAGTGCTGTTTCATTAAGCTTGGCCAAAAAATAAGGAAGAAAGCTCCAAAACCAGTGTTTACCCTTAACTAAAGTGAAATTTATAATATGCAGGTTCTAGTGTATTCTGTCCGTACCTCGCCATAGTGGTCGATACCAAAGAGAGACCTATCGACTTACAAGAAAGCAGAACATTCAAAATTTGAGCATAAAAAGATTGGGGTTCAAATGGTGGGTTCTGCCAGATTGCAGGTGGCACTCGGCCATGCTCAGAAGCGTTCACTCACGCTGTGGTGTCTTCCAAGTTGGCAACGACGGCGGCCCAGCCCTGCTGCTGTAGGTGCTGGTCGTGGACAAGCATTTCACATGCCTTGGTCTCACGACGTGCACGCTCGTAAAACTCCTGAGGAGGACAAAAAAAAATTATGTAAACCACTAGAAACACTTATACTAGATGCATACCAGGCGGCACATCACATCGAGGAGCAGGCAAGAACAAGGTGGGTGCGATTACATTAAGAACAAAAGAATGCTACGTCTCCAAGAAGAGCGATAACGTAAGAGATTCAAGCATCGCAAATTGCTTATGCAAAAAAAAAAAAAAGAAATTTAAAATGCGATATTTTTTTTATGACACTCAAATTTTATTGGATAATTTGAGATTCTAGCAGACAAAGAAAAGGCTAGACAGAATTCTGCAAGCACATCCTTTAAATTTCCTCTCCTTGTGCACGAGACGCTGGCCGCCACAAGGTTGCGACCACCGCATAGAAAACTTGGTGAGAGGTGTTTTCTGTGGTCTTTTCTAGCGCTACGTTCACTCATGTGCACGCCAATGTCTGGCTGTTTCTTTGCCGACATGAAAGTATGGCCAGTGCTGTGCACTGTGCAAATCCTGGTGTCAAAACATAGCAACTGCATTGAGTGGTGCTAGTGTTGCTACCAATGGGTTAGCGGCAGCTAGTTAGCAGACAGTGAACACTGGCGGTACTGCAGACAAAAACAGATTTTCCAAAACGTCACACAATTGTTAGACTGAAATACTATGCCGTTGGGTCTATTTAGAGTCATCTTGTACTAAAACAGGGTTTATAAAAAGTTCTAATTAAAAACTTAAAGAAACTTGGAAACCATAAAATCAATCATTCTGAAAGCAACAGTGCCTCAATGCGTTTTATTACATAACAGTGATAAAACCAACTATTACTTGGAAAGGATTATTTTAAAATCACTTGGTTGGACATAGGCAAATGAAACACTACTAAAAACAACAATTTTAACAAGTTTCACCAAACTGCTAAAGGTTAAAGTTTTTCAAAGCCTTGACGACAAAATTGAATATTGGAGTTTTGAGGAACTTGTGATAACCTTGAGAAGGCACTCTGCTAATCTTGCAGCCTGTCAAAACGTTTCCCCTGTGCTCTTTCCAAATTCTGTGCCGTGCAGTAATTCTGTTATTATCTAGTCACTTATGAACAATCCTCGTATTGTTTCAGAAGATTTCAAAGCTGTGACAAGAGATGACTACAAAAACGAAAAGTAATTAGCGTTACAAAGATTGATGAGACATGAGTGCAAACTTCATCATTCTCACCTGAGCTAGCTGGGTTCTTGTTACAACTGTGTTGTAAGATGAGGCAGGTTCAGCACTTCCTCAACTCCATCTTGCATGTCGTCATCTGAAAGAAGAGCAAGCAGGGGAACTGAGTCAGGGTTCCCGCTTTGATGCTGCGTTGTCGACAGGAACGTTATCAAGATGAACAAACATTAAGACGAACATGGCCGACAGAGCTGGAAAAAATGGAATGTTCAAGGGCGCGTTTAAGGCAGAATTATCGATATGAAAACAACAATAAAAAAAGTTTTCCCGAGGATGGAGTATGGACTTAGTATCGCAGGGAATAAAAAAAAATTTCACCGAGGTTGAGAAATGCTTTTGGAACATTTCTGCAAAAGTACAAATTCTGAATCTTCAGGCACTGTTTAACGTACTCCTGAACCTGTTTCCTTCTTTGTACCTACTTGTTTTCTTGGCACAAAAATCATAATATACCTTCGTAAACATCCCCGGCAGCAGCCATAAAAAAAATGCGACGAGTCAAGTAGCCTATAGGAATCTTGGCAGTCTGAAGAAGAAATATAACAAATGTCTCCCTGGCGCGGTGGTAAGAGTGGCAGTATCTTGCCATGTTTTTTTGAGCAGATGGGACAACAGCAATTTTGATCCAGTCCGCAACTTTTTTTCTTCTCGTGAACACCAAGTGTGGAACACGCAAGAGCATGCAATAGCCAACTACCTGTCATGCTTATTTGAACCTATTGGTAGACCGAGACTTTTGTAACCACTGCAGGCAAACCCATGTTTCATCCGATAATACGCACATTTCACACAGAACTTCGGAGACAGTGGCACTGGCACCCACCGACAAGGTAGTGACTGCCCTGGAGTGCTTATTCTGAGTACTCATTAGCTAAAGTGAACAAAATGCTGTTTCACAATCTCCTAATATCTATGTGCAGTGATCAGAACATTCAATATGCTGAATCTAGTCATTATTCCTGGAAGCTCTGGATGCTAGTGTAACAACACCAGGTAATGGTGCTACTACTAGATGCACAACACCTTAAGCTGCGAGATGGCACATAACTAGGATTCCGTGTTTTCGGAGTTTATTTCTCGCAAGATTCGGAAGGTGTCTTTCTGAGTTTATTTTTTGCTGAAAATTCTGGGTTTCCTCGGAATTTATTTTTGTTAGATTCCCAATTTTCCGAAATTCATTTTATTGTGTTTCTTATTTTTACAAAATTAATAAAAACAAAATATATAAAGTTTGGATGCCATGACTTGTTGCCCTGGACTCCTCCAAGACAACAGGTCATGGCACCCACACTATTTAGTTTGTTTCAATTTTTCTTAATCCAGAGCTAAAAGGCAAATGAGGTTTCAAAGAAAACTGAAGTGGCATCTCCTCATGTCCACTGACCCTGTGCTCTTGTGAAATTGATTTGAGAAACACCATCTTTTTTCTTTTTATTTTTTTCATTGTGCCGTTGAAATTCAGTTTTTCTGATAAATCCGAATTGACAGAAAATCTACCGACCAGTGTTTTTCTGATTTTTTTTGTCCGAGTTATCCGAAAACACGTAACCGTACACGTACCCAGATTTCGGTGTTGAATATTACCGTACCAACGAGAGAGCCAGTGCCACCTAGCTCTCGATCGTTCCGTTCATTCAAACATGCTGACGACAATAATCCCCGGAGAAGGCGAACAAAGGACCAACACAAATCTCCAAATACAGTTAGGTAATAATTCCCTTCTCCAGCAATTACCGTCATTCTTGTTGAGCTCGCTGCACCTAACTGCTTAAACATGCCAAGTTGGTCAGGTTCAGAAAGATGGCGTCCTGTCACGAGCACAGGCATGGATTATTCGAATTTAGGCAAAGAAGCCGTCTGAGAATAAAACTTCAGCGAACTATATGTGCCCAGGAACAAGCTTCTACTGGAGTACCGTCGGGACGTGGAAAAGCGGAAAAAGTTCCGATCCCATCTGAGCGCGCTCGGCAATCCTCGGCACAATAGACCCTTTTCAAAATTTCGAAATGAAACATAGATTATGTGTGGCCGCCATTGGTTGGGCATGCACTGTGAGCACGCATTGGACACTAGCGCTTCGATCGGCATTCGGATGTAGCCGGATCGAACACGCATTCTACACGGGTGCTGCGCCAACGCTAGGCGCAACCTCGGAACCAATCACAGGCTGCACGCTGGAAGCGCAGCAGACCAGCTGATGGCGGCTGCACATAATCTATGCATCGTTTCACATTTTCGGAAGAGGGTCCTATTGGGTGCTACCAAAACTGAGCCAAATCAGCTCGTTGTCGTAATACCGCACGCAATCCTTTCTGACCCATCGTGATGAGGCAGCACGGGAAAAAGCGTGGTGCTACTCTGGTAGCCATAGCCATCGGAATGGACATTTAGGCGGGCTGGTAGGAGTTCATGGTGAAAAACAGCATAACTGGGATGGGGACAAAGAAAAGAGATACACCGTTCTTTGTCCTGCGTTCCAGTCGAGCCGTTTTCACCGTGAACGCCCCATAGCTGCTGCAGCTTGGAGCATGTGGCGAGAAGCTCGTGCTGCAGCACCCGGGAATCCCGAGTGCAGTTTTCATCCCTGCCCATTTCTGGATGAGCCGTCGTAACGGTATGCAGTCACATATTGCTACAGGCTACAGGCTGGCAGTGGTACTGCACTAACTAAATTTCTCATCTACAGCAGACACCAGACGTCCATTGGGACCAAGGTTAGAGAATAAAAATCAGTATGATTTAAATCACAATTTGAATCAGATCAAATTTACTACAATGATTTGAATCAAACCAGTTTTACTATGTTGATTTTAATAAAAACATTCCAACAAAAATGATTCCGAAAATAATTTGTGTTTACTGTCTATCATTTGATGCTTTTTTTATTTAAATTGAAGAATCATCGAGCAAGAAAAGTTATATGAGGGTGAACACGAGCAAAAAGTAGCGCTCTTCTAAGCAAATCGGAGCGTTGGGCTCGATTTCTATTGTCAGCTATGTTACATTCGCTCGTCAGCTACGGTAACATCCAAGTAGCAACAAAATCAGAATGCAAAACGAGAAATAGAAAAGGAATGTCCTACGCCATCAAATCAGAATGCAAGAAAAAAAAAAAAAAATCTTTCAAACAAAAACAGTATGGGCTGTTTTTGTTCTAGTACGACGGACATTACACCAATAAAAAGTTGCTAATTAAATTGTACCTTACATTTACAGTTATCCTTTCTTCGAGCATCAATATCGGCAACCGTACGAATTAATCCATCAATCTGCCATGTTGAGAAATACATCTATAGTGGTAAATAATCACCATGTTCTAGCTTCAGCAGTTGAAATCAAATTAATCTGACTTAAATTTAAAAAATCCGATTTGTTTTATTAATGAAAAAAAAAATTGAATCTTTTCGCGTTTTGATTAGTCGCTGACTAACTTCCCGCTGTCGAAATGCGTGCAACACAATTTGGCTAAAGCTGCCAGCGCAGCGGCTCTAGCTGAACCGGAACTTGCCAGAGAGCACGGATTGATGCGCCGGATCTGGAGAGTGCGTCCGACTCTATCGAGGCTTTGTTGAAAAGGAAGATAGGGTTGGTGTCCGTGCCGGCGCTGTACTTGCCCACCGACGCACTGAGCTGCAGGCTCTCTCCACCGCTGATCAGGAGCACCTGCTTGTCGGGGGGCACGTGGCAGCGCTGTGCTATCACCTCCTTCAGGTTCTTCACACTGCAGGAACGCCGGGAGAACGAGTCCGTGTGAAACTCTTGGGGCGTCACGTCTACAAACCGAAGACGACGACTGTGCCAGCAAAACTTGTAAAGACATGGCGTAATGGTAGAACTTCGAAGCAACGGTAACTCGGGGTTCTTTTCAAAAAAGGGACGGCGAAGGCATTTTCAACAACGATTGTTTTTCGACTGCAATGAGACTTGGGAGGCTAGAATATTTTTGGTTAATCGTAGGGTTTGGAAATGGGGTTACAGAGTGAGGAAGATTGTGATTTGGAGCGATTTCACAGGTCAATAAGACCAGGTGCACCATAGACACAATATTATGTATGTACACATATAGTGAACAAACAGCATGCATTTTGGTGCAACAGTGAAACCGCCTGCAGCAAAACATGAACATGTGGTTTAATATGAAAAAATACCCCTCGAAAAAATCTTTCAGCCTTTCCACTCTGGTGAAGAAGGAAGACCAGCGGAGCTGCTACAATGGAAAGTAATGGCCGGCCGGAAGTCGACAAGCCAGAGCGGAAACGGCTGCCGCCATCTATGAGCGACGGCGGCAACCAGATACGTGGCTTGCCGCCGTCGCTCATAGATGGCGGTAGGTGTCAAGAGTTTGCTGTCTTCATACCTTTGCGGGGGACACGATCCTGGGGAAACTAGCCCTTAACAGCTCTGCTGTAAAAGGGCTGTAAAGTTGCATCTTTCTGCCTTAACCTATCTATCAAAAAGACTGACAGTACGCCCCAAAAATCAAGCAAGCATTGTAGATTATAGTCCCACGCCTCTTTGATACCAAACTTTCCACTTTTACATTTCTCGACTCCTTTGTGAAAAATTCTCCACTAATTTCATATCTTGGTCGGAAAGTTTTTTAGCATTTGCTCTGCACATAAACCTACCCCTGTTCAGCAAGCAAACTTTGACTGAATCTTAACTAACAGGTAGTAAAGTGTATATTCGCTTTCCAAATACACTAGTGCCGTTTATGTGTCATAGCTAGGGTTCCGTATTTTCGGGATTTTTTTTCCTTCAAATGCGGGGGTGTTTTTTTCGGGGTTTATTTTTTTTCCATGGATTTTGTATTTTTTATTGTCGATTCTCAATGTCATACAAAAAATGGGGGTTTGTCGGTGCTTATGTGGAAGGAAAGGGGACACGGGCATGGAATTATACAACTTCCAGGTTACTTACGCATGACTCGATACTCGAAAACGTCTCACGTACCGATAAGAGAAAGAAGCCAGATAAGATGTGTGGTTCCGAAAGCAAGAAGAAGCCTCGCGAACTGTTGACTGGGGGCCCGAGTTCTGGGCTAACACAAAATCAAGCAGTACATAGGCAAAGATTTTCTAACCGTAAAGCATGGGGTTTTCGAGACCGGCTCCGATTCGAGGTTTTTAAGTTCTCCCCGATTTTGATAAAACCGGCTAGGGGTCAATTTTTGGGGTTTATCGGTATTTACCGAAAACACGGAACCCTATACTTCGTTTCAGCTTCGGTCCCGAGCGCGGCCGATGTTATGAGCCGAAGGGCCAATCAAACAACGAAAGAGGCACAACGTCATGGCGTGCTCTCTGCAGTTGATACGACCAGCCGATATTCGCCGTCTCTCTGTACGCGCTCCTCCGCCGGCTAGTCTTCCTACCAAGCGCAGAGAGCACGCCATGACGCTGCGCTTTTTGCGCAGTTTGATTGGCCCTTCGGCTCATAACATCAGCCACGCTCGGACCGAAGCTGAGACGAAGTATAGACATAGCGTAATGGTAAGAAAAAAGGTCCAAGTTTGTTGTGCTTATAAATTTAATAATTATTCTGAGATTTATTTCTCTCCGACTGTCATAACACTAAATGTTAAAACAGTGCTCTAGTTTTAATAATCCCCTCAACAACCACAAAAAAATTGTATGTATCCCATCTGGCCTATTTGTAATAACTGAGTGTGAACAGACAGCACTGAAAGTCATCTGTTTGTGCTTGTGTGGCAGAAGCGTTTTTATGCTCAACTTCGCACAAAGAAATATCGGAAGCACAAAGACCCTGGCATAGTTGAGACACACTCTAAAGCAAAAAGCTACAAGTTTATATGGTTCACACTTTACTTCTCCAAGATCAACAAAGAGGTACATAAAACGAAAACAAAACAAAAACCCTTATGCTCGTGCTTTTAATGATGTGTGACTTTTGGCTGTTCTCTAATTATGATTTTAAGCATTAAAAACTATAGTATATTTTTTCTTCAAATAACTGCTGGTCTGATAATCGGCAAAATGGTGCTGCAAAATCGTGACCTGATAGGCGCATGCGTATCAGGTCACGACGTTCAACTAAAATCTGCTCTTTCACAATTACAATAAACAATCCAGTAAAAAAAAAAAAAAATCTTTGAGCGAAGTGATTTTAGACTGCCCCATCCCTCGGAACAATGAACGAGCAAGTGCACGCATAAGTGATCATCGTAAAAACACAAAAAGGGACAAAGTCATCGCTACGGCAGCTTCAAAATGGTCGCCATGGTTACGGGGCAAATGCCCTTTGGACTGCCTACCAAAAAAAACTTACCTTTCTACAGCGTGGTTCATATCGAAGGTCATCATCTTGCCTGTATCGACCAGGAAGACGTACAACATTTTGCTTCACTTCTCGATAAACTGCACAATGACCTGAAACGACAAACAAAGCGATCCTTTGTCATCAGACCAGGAAAATTCTCGATGCGCCTAGCGCTCGACTACAAAAGAACATCACGTAAATTGACAATTATACTGCATTTTGGGCTCAATTCATTTCGTTAACTTTTGGTATTCCGAGCGACACAATCGCACGATAATTTTAAAGGACCCACATTTTTGCGAAGCTATAAAGTTCGAGAGAAAAGACCAGCGCGTTTACCCTACAAAGATTCATCTCTAGCGAAATTGAGAGCGAGCGAGCACAAATCCACGAACCCAAGATGTAGTGATGTTTCTGTTTCACTCTGTTGTTGAAGCCGGGTGAGTAGCGTGCTGGAACTTCTTGTTGGTACAAGCCGATATGGAGCAAATAATCCGGGCTCGCTGGTCAGCAGGGCATGCTTGTCGTATCTGCATGATGGTCCACATTTATCATTCGCCAAGATTTTCTGGCGCATCCGTCTGCAGAGCGGAAATGTGCGAGTGCGTGCAGCGGCTGGTTCCTTGTTCGGGTTGCATTTGGATTAGTTGATAGTTCTTTTTTTAAATATAATTTACAGATGTAAAAGTCCACGTTCACCACACCTCTAGTCACCCACTGTTCGACTTCCAACAGCTGACGCCATGTTACGAACGCATCAGGGGCTAAATCTCGCCGTACTCCGTCACGTGACTGAACCGACTTGGAGGTGAGCATGCGCATTAAAAATAGTACCATGTTTCAGCCGTTATGTACCTACAAACTTTTTTATTTCTAGACTTATCAATTACAATTGTTTTGAAAAGTAGTTTTAGTTTCAGTATGTTAAAAATAAACTTTAATAATCTTTAATAAAGGTTTTAATAACCGCGGTAGTAACACGATAGAGCAGTGATTTTGATACCATGGCTAGCTGTAGTGGGGTTATGCAAGCAGTTGTTGCCAAACAGATGACGCCAGTTGCACAATTTTATTACTTCATCTGGCTTCCCCATTAGTGCAGCCCCATATTTGGCATGACTTGCACATGGCAAGCATCATATTTGTTTGTCAAGTGTCAGCTCATTCACCACAAATCAAAACCAAGGACTTGTCGCCCTTGAACATCAGCGGTGACGCTCGCTATCTGTGCGACCTCGGTCCTTGGTCTGCTTGGCCTGGTCCGTCAGGCCCCAACAAAAATAATAATAAAGACGTAAACATTCAAGGGCCTATCGCTGCACCACGACAGACACTCGCATTTTAAAAACTGTGTAGCTGTAAATTTATGTTTAAAGAGAAAAAAAAAAACCACATATACACAAACTCGGGCCAAACAACGTACTCCAACGACTACACGCTGAATTGCCATAAGCATCGCCAAAATGGCTCCTGTGACATTACGATTTTTTCTTCTCCTCGCTTCAATATTTCTTTTTAACTCCCAAGAAATCATAGTAGAACATCCCGAAACCACCGAACCGGTCGCCGAAGTCCCCTGGAAGACTCCAGCACCCCACAAGAGCCAGCAGACGTCGTTGACAACTCTCAAACGGCGCCCAACGTGGACGACCCTGTCGCCACTGCCGCGATTGTCCCCGTCTCCGCAAATCCGGGCAACTTGACCATAGCGCGTAATGAATCCAACCCAATCAACTGCACGCCAATCGTTCGGGACACCGACGAGCCGAACCGACTGATCGTCGTCAACGGAACGGCCCTCCTTCAAGAACTGACGCCGGCCGCGAACAAGACCAACAGCACGGCCGGGGATTGCGTCGTGGTGACGTTTTACTCGCCCTACTGCAACTTCTGCGCCCGGACGGCTCCGTTCGTGAACGCTCTGCCGAGCGCCTTTCCGGGCCTCAAGTTCTACGCCGTGGACGTGGTTCAGTCGAGCCAGATCAACATGCGGTACGGTCTGGTCGCCGTGCCGAGCATCCTGCTCTTCCACAACGGTCGAGCCGTCGCCAAGTTCAACGATTCGAGTCCGAGCATCGAAGGTCTGACCGGTTTCATTGCCAGGCACACGGGCGTGACTCCCGATCGCCCGCTGGCTCCGGATTCCAGTGGCCCACATGTCGGATGTGCCGCTCGAGTTTATCGACTGGGTGCTCGTGTCTGCGTGGGTCTTCACGGCGGTTTGTTTGATCGGAGCCTTTCTGAGGTCTGGCCTGTGCAAGCATATGACCGCGAGCGTGCAGAACGCGTGGCGCGAAAGCGCAGCACCAGCATCAAGACTGAGCTGCGCCGGTGGATGCTAAGACGTGGCGAAAATGTCAATTGTTGCTTGTCATGCCCATGGTCCTGGACAACACACTAGGAATCCATGAAAACAATTTTTTTCCCCCTAGACCTTGGCCCTCATAATTGACTGTATATGCGAGTGATGAAACGTGAAAAGCAACTCGCTTTTCACATATTTCACTTGTTGCCACAGGGCAGCCGCACTGGGCCATCACGAGCTGGTCGAACATTCCAGTGTTTTCTCCCGATTGTTGCCGTTTGGAAAAAACATACAGTCAAGTGCACCCACATGTTGCCTTCATGTGCCACTTTGGGGGCACAATTCATGGTGCAAAGCGCGGTACATGATAATTATAGAGGCCATCTGCTCACTTTTGCCGAGTTCTCTGATAAAGATGGAGTTCACAAATGCTCGTGGTGGTGTGTGGAACCTCAGTGTGCTTGGCGCAGCAACATTTGCAAGGAACTTAAGTGGTGATCAAGAACTTGGTAGCAATAGGTCGTAAATGAATATGGCACGTGATGTGGTGACGTTTCCAGCAACCTTAGGCTGGTGTTCCTGTTTCCACCCTTTCACTGCATCAGTGACAAGAATTATGGTGTCAAATAAATAATAAAAAAAATGTGAAAGGGACAGTGAAAAGCGTGGCAGTTGTCTTCAGGCCCGCTTCAGACTGGGCAATTTCAGCCCAGCAACTTGAGCGTCATAATACCAGTTAACACGCAGCAACCAATTGCTGCAATTTGCCATCATGAAATTAGATTTTTCTTGCACTATTTAGACACACAATTATGCGCTATCAACGTGTTTTTATAAATTTAGATAGCATTAAGAATACTAACTCATCTTTCTAAAATGGTTTATTTCCAAGAACTATCAATTTCAAACCAGAACCAAGTCTTTAGTTGCCATCATCACCGGCTTACGGGTATCACGTAAAAATATTGCATCTCTGATTGGCTGTTGTCGCTTCAAGCGTCTTCAAATTGCATCCGAGTTGCTCGCTTGTTTCGAGCCAGACCCAATCTCAGCAGTTTGTGTTGATCTAGGAAAGCTAGAGAACAACTTTCCAAGTAACACCAAAATTGCTGAGACAGTTGCCCCGTCTGAAGCGGGCCTTAGTAATCATTCACTCCTGCTTTGGCCCCAATGGGCTGGGAGTATTGATAAATAAAAAAAAAGGTGCGTTCACATTGCACTTTGTGACAGTCGTGCAACCAACTAGCGACCACCGACGTTGGGGACAATTGGCCAGTCGCTTCTCGGAAGCTCTCAAGGGGCCGCTGTAGATTCCGTCCTCTTTCCGCCACAGCTTCGGGTTCGCGTTTTGCTGCTTTCCCATTTTTGTTGTCATACGGCTACACATGCGTCGTTATTGCCACTAGAAGAGACCCATTACGTTGGCCCAGGTCGCTTCAGAACAGTACAATGAACCACAATCGCTACATCTGCGCGCATTCGCTCGAGCTACCGCCTCTACCGCGTCGCAGTGCGTACCTGTCGAGCCAAAAGTGGCACAGATTTGCTGCGAGGCGAGTTTTTCCTCGGGCGCTTGTTCAAATCAGGTGCCACTTTTTCCATAAAAAATGGGTACTTTAATAATTAATCAGAGCGCTGCAGAGACGTTTGTGGCTCTCTATCCACTGAGCCTACTGCAAACCGAGGTGTTGAGATGGACATCTGGTTGCTTCTTCTGAAGACCGGTGTGCAGACATAAACAAATGCGAGGGTGCACCAGACGTCGCTTTCTGCGATGGCGCGATTGGTTCAGCCTGCGACGACTTGGCGACAGGTCTAAAACTCAGTCTGGAAGTGACTGCTCCAAACCAGGTCGCTTCTGCGAAGGAACTGTCGTCACGACTTGCAAGTGTAGACGCATAACGTACGCTTGCATGCGGAGTTACCAGGGATATATGCGCATGCAGAGCGAAGAAAGCGTAGAAATGTACAGCAATAATAGTTCTGGTTGTCTCATCAACACTTGCACGCATGCAAGGAGCATTTACTTACCACTGCCAAGTGCTCTCAACCTAGAAACAATCATCCTGTTTTCTGTTGTCTACCTGCATACTGAGCCTTCATTGGTTGGTGGTATGCCATTATGGCAGTGCTCAATGTGGTGCAATTTTCCACCAAAGAAGTTTCAAACAAGTAAAAATTTCGACAACAGCTCTGCAATTATACTTTCTCTTTGTACAATTGTACATCATGCACACTGAAAGTGTACCGAACAAACAAAAAACACACTCAAAAGAGGGGCACAAAAGCAAAACAAACCAGATCGCCATGCATTCTTAATCTGTCCGATACAATGCCACAAACTGGTGTTGCCACCAAACGCTATTCAAAAAGGTAACAAACCACGGCAAAACGATGGTGAAAGAGTTGACAAAACAAATAAATACAGCTTTGGTCTTAAGACTTTACGTAAGTCTACCGATGCATTCCCAATCCACAAAGCGAAACAGTAGATAAGGCACGACGTCATCAGCCAGGCGAAACCGTTGGCTTATCAGATACCGACAGAAGTCCTTATGGCATTACTTGGGCAGAAAGCCATTAGCTGACTACAGAGTTCCCAGTTGTATCAGGAAGCCAAATTCCCAACTGAACCAATGGCTGCAGTGTGGCTCCTCAGCAATCAAGTCCTTGTAGGTGCCGCAAGCAGAGTTAACAATTGGGTCAATGGCCACAGATGACTTCCCAACACGGGCGCCCGCGTTGCTCGCAAGTCGTTAGCCAAATCACAAATTTGTTTTGAAGCAGCAGCCCTCCACACATCGAGGTATGGTCGTAGAATGAACATATACATTCTGTGTTTGCAAAGCAATGCCACTGGACTGAGTCCACGCAGTTAGCCAAGTCCACAGTTCCCACTTGTAGTTCTTTTCTTGACCTGCCAGGTACGGTAACACAACGGTTCTTCTACATGGCATCAAAGTGGAACTGATGCGCTTCTTGCAGCTTGACTCTGCGGTCTTCACGTTTCTCCAACCAGTGGAAGGCAGCAATGATGAGCGAGATGAAGACGCACGTTCCTGCCAGGGCAATGAATGTCAGCAGCACCTGCACACGTGACAGAGGGGACAAACTGATCAGAGAAAACCGTTGAGCAAATGTATTATTCTGTGTCGCGCGTCATGGAGATGGTGCACTTACTGGGGATGCTATGGCACCTGGCGTGTGTACCGCATCCTCAAATATGGTCCCTCGATTTCTGCCTGATGATGTCATTGGAGTGGTGGTTTTGGGGTTTTGGTGCAGCAGCAGCATCGGGGCTATAGTGCGCCAGGATGTCATAGGAGTGTCATGCTGTTGCCTGTCATGATCTTGGCAGTGGCAAAGCGGTGGACATGTACTTAGCAGTATTTCAGTGTGGTTATTTATGTCCTAAAAAGAGATCTACTCCACAATACATCTATCATCCTCTCTCCCTCCCTATGGCTCTCTAGACATCAACTCATTGTTTGTAAACAAGTAAATCTGTCCACAGGAGCTTTGGGCACTACACATGGAATGTTCATGGTGCGGTGTCGAACATTCGAAGTTGTGTGCATCCGTCAATCATTTTGGGTTCCTCAAGATATGCTAGTGACAAGAAAAAAGTATGGTTCTTGAGTGTGCTGGAAGTACCTTACCTGTGAAGAATGTTTTCGATCTGAACAGATTTTTCTACCACCAAACAACTCGCTTATTGCTGTGTTGATTTATTTCCTTAAAGGAGCACTGACAGCTCAAAATATATATTTTTTTATTACCCGAAACGATTGAAAACAGTGCCTGGACATTACCCTCAAAATTCGAAATTTGGGAACTCAGTATCTGTAAAGTAAAAAAACAATTTTCACAAGCCGAATTTGAAGTTCCTGCGCGATCCGCGCCAGTGCTGCGACATCAAAAATTGAGTCGTCCTGCAACGTTTGCCGCGTCCCGTGATCAACCGCTCCGTGCGTGCCACCTATCGCTGTGAGCAGACGATGCTTCCACTTTCGAGTTTGAAGTTCTTTTAGGGCTCTTTCAGCGATCTCAAATCTTTGGAACTGTGCAAGGTCGAAGAGGACGGCAGTGGACTTTTATGAGCAATGTGAGGGGCCGTCGCGTCGGTTCTGCATGAAAGGCTGCCCCAGCGGAGTTGCAACCTAAAACTACGATGTACACACACACCAAACCCAGTTTTTTTAGCCGTTTGAGGATTTCCTTTTGAAGTCTGAGAGGCTGCCAAGCGCCTAAAAAAAAGAACTTCGTCCGATTCCCCAATCATCCTCAGTGCTAAATGCGTCGACGCTGCCATGTTTTCCGAGGAAGGATAAAGAAGTCGGGAAGTGACATCACTCTGGACTTCGATTTTCGGTATTTCAGAAAGAAGGGGCCATAGTGCGTTAAGCAATTGCATTAAAAAACATGTTTTATGAATGCCATTATTAAATATTATGAAATTTCGACTTACAAAGCTTCTAGATTTCACTAATCGATTACGTCACAAATAAAAAGAGGCAAGGAGGTGAGGAGTGGGAGAAAGAAGCTGCCAGAATATAAAAAGGCGCGGCGCGATCGTGGTAAACATTTTTTTTGCGTTCTAGTATTTTTTTTTGCATGTCTTTGATTACAACTTGCATCGTTTTTGACAACAAAACACAAATACGACCTTTGGAGTGTCAGTGCCCTTTAAGAGACAAAGTTTTCACAGTTCCCTATGAGTGGTCGTAAGTAGGTGATTGTAAGTTCTAAAGAATAATAATATAGAACAAAGACACCTAAGAAGGGTCTGCACATAACAACTGGGCAAGAACTATAAGAACGCTCCATTAGAATCTTCGGTGTTAAGCACACATATAAGCTTATTTATCCACCAGATGTATGTCCTAGTTTTCGAGAAAATCGCAACTCTGGAGCGAGAACGTTTCTGACGCGACATTTTAAGAAACCCCTTTCAGAAACTACGGCAAGCAGCGTGCCTAAATATTTTACGACGGTGCATCGAGACCACTTTTCTAATTTTATCATTATCCTTAAAAGAAGAAAAAAAGCTACTATATGTGGAAATTCTCTGAATGATAACTGAAAATGAGTCGTTCCACTCTGAAGAATTTTCCGTAAATCCCATAAGGGTGCTTACCTAAAATAAAAAGATAAATGGCGAAAAACATGAGGTGGGCTATCTCTGGAGATGAGACAGCAAAAACTTTATAAAAATTATTGTTAAACATAGGGGCACCCACTACATACCATGTGACACTGGAAATGATACCACAGATCTCGGACAGGGCGAGTTCGCGTTTCTACAATGTGATAATATGCAGAATTCGCTACAAACCTGTGTCACTGGAAAGAATACCGATGCACTGTGGATGCAGCAGGTTTGTGCTTCACAAAGCGATGAACACGCAAGCCGGCTACAACCTTGCATGCCACGGGAACCGATATCGCTTGTGCAGATCGCGGACAGAAAATGCGGCAACTCGCATGCCACGGGAACTGCCATTACGCGCGCGGATACGTGGACATAATGCGGGAACTCACTGAGAACTCGCTTGTTACATGTACCAATACCGCAACCCGCGCACTTTATGTGATTCCCGTCAGACATCGTGTGATGTCCGAGAGGAATAAGGGGGTAGAAGGGGGGGGGAGGGGATGCTTCGGAACTTTTATGTTATGGATGTTTGGCCAGAAAAAACGGGACAGGCGATCTCTCAGGGGAGGGCGCCCTTTTGGGATTTTATAGAACTTTCTCGTCTGAAAGAAGACGAGAAAATTTCAGGATGAAGACTATAAGAAGCGACCGACCGGCAGTTAAAGCACCAGTTCACGGACAATCCGTTTAGTGTGGTGTGTGACGTGCGTCGGCAGACTGTGGCTTCGGGCAGATGCGAGCATGGGCGTCTAAATGTTACGCACTTAATACGTGTTCGCCTACAAGACAGCAAATTTTTTGTTTTTAATTCTTGCTCTTCAAGAGCCAGGTCTCGTCCCATTCGTGTGCCTTCAACTCGAGGCCAAACAAGGAGGGCGCAACGTGTCGGTCCCATACCTGTCGTCCGGGCGTGACGAAGAGCTTGTTGATCCACTGGGACGGCTGGTCCGGTGGGTGCGGGATGATCACCATTTGCGAGTTGGGGATGATCTGGGTCCATTGGTGGTGCACGCTGGGGTGCTTGGTGCTGGCATTGTTCGGGAAGGCCACGGTCAGCACGTCCACAAAGTTTGGCGACTGGCCCAGCCCGAACACGGTGTAGGGCAGCTGGAGCGAGAAGTGGGCCGACTGGTACAGCTGGCTCGTGCAGCTCTCCTGGGAAAAGCAGTCGATCAATCGGTCAATCGGACAAATTTATCGTGACAAGTTTACATTGTCAACGCCCGTTCATACACTTGCGTTTGTTTATGATTGTTTCTGGAAACGCTCAGAAACTATCCAAAACTAGTTACGCCGCAAACCTCCTTAAAAAGCCACTAAAAAGAAAGAAAAAACATTTTTTTAAGGCAGTTTGGTTGGGACACGCGTGCCAAAAAATGAATTTTACACGAAAAAAAAAATTGTTTAGAGCAATATTGCTGGCGCGAGACGCAATTTAGTTGGTAGTCAACTACTTTCCACTTGCTTTCTCTCTCTGCATTTCGGGCGCGTGGAGGAGAGGTGGATCAGCTTGGCCATCACGTTGAGGGGGAGAGAGTGTATGACCATCGTGTTGAGGCGGAAAGAGTGAATGACCATTTCGTGATGTCATGGACTTTGCATGCAGAATATAAAATAAATCTATCGCCGTCAATATTGCTCTACAATTTTCTTACAGCGGAGCTGTTAAGAGCTAGTTTTCCCAGTTTCGTGTCTGCGGACAAATAAATGGCGACAACCAGACTAGAGCTCCGCATGGGACAGGGCCAGCCCGATTGGGCCGGGTAGCACGGATTGTTTTCGGGCCTGGGTTGGGGGGCAATGGTGTAACACACTTTCTGAAACGTTGAAGAAAAAAAATGCTTATGCATTTTTTCACGTCAGGTCACGTCAGGTCACGACCGGCGTCATCGGACTAACCATATTGCTGCTGAATTTTCTTCATTTGTGACCAGGTGCTTACTAATGATAAAGAAGAAAGCGCCGACCCAGCATTCGCTGTAGCGTACTGCGTCGCGCTGCGCGCTGCCTTTCACCGACCAGTTGCTTACTCAAGGAAATTGGGGGACTTTCATAGAAAAAAAACTTTGAAGGACGCCCCCCGCGAAGTACCTCGGCTGAATTTCAAGCCTGCAGATCAGCGAAGGATCTGCTGGCTTGCAGGTTACCCCAGGAAAACGTACAGAGTTGTGCATGGGAGAGGCTCTGTGCGGAAGTCGAAAGAACAAGATATGAAGCCGAGATCATCCCCAAAAAGATTATTCGGCGCTTTAGGGAGTCATTTGTGGCATGATCAGCTAAGTAAAACTCCAGTGCAATTTCCACTCCACTTCACACATTGACGTCTCGTGTTATTTATATTTGTCGCCTCAAACCTATGAAGTGAACTTGGTTCTACATTCATAGAACCTTTTAACTTAGCAGGCTCCAAGGTTCAAAAATCGTTGAATTTCTTAGCATACAAGTTCAAAAGTTACGGAAATTGTCAAAATCCATGGCACAAAAAATTTGTTTGAAAAAAGTTTGAAAGAAGTTAGAAAACAATCGAATTTCTTAGCGCCAAAATTCCGAAGTTCGAAAATCGTTGCATTTTTTATGTAATAAGTTTAACATTTCAAAATGTTATCAAATCTTTCGAACCCCTTGGTTCAATCTTCGAACCTCAGGTTTGAAAAGTTTGCGGCATCTCTATCGAACACACCGGGGTTCATCCGTTCTTCCCAAACTTTCCGAAACCTGTATTGGGTCCCAACCCTGTTTCCGAAAAGTTTAACCCCATCACTAACATCCAGCAAGGTTCAGTAGCGCCATCTGTCGTTTTTGCGCCAACGGTAAGCGTCGGGATCTTTTATCTCGTTTTTCATATGCGAATCGGCAGCGCATGAATATGGCTTTGGGTTTATTAGGATGCTCAAAGCTCGTAGATCGCGGTATGACCTTAAAACAAGGATCCCGAAAAGAACTTTTGTGCCCCTTTAACATAAGAGCATTTCTGCAACCATATATCGATTTGTTGGGTGCTTGCATGCAAAGGAAGGGCTACACCAGTGGCATAGCCAGGAGAGAGGCTTATGCGGCTTCAGCTCCTTTTCTTCCTCCTCCTCCTCCTCCTCTCTCCTCTCCCTCTCTCTCCCCCCCCCCCCCCAAAATCCAGCTGCGTTTTGACCTTCCCCTTTCCCCTCCACAACCCAAGTCATGGACATCCCAGCCACCTCAGCCCCTCTCCAAAAAGAATTCCTAGATAGACTACTGGGCTACACTGCAAATAAAGTTGCAGTAGGCTCATAATCCTAGTGCAGAACCTTGAGGATGCTCACATAACAAAGAGGTACTGACTCAGCAACAACATATATTTAAAAAAAGGCTCAACTATAAGCAGGTTCGGCTGGACAGAAAAAGAAGGAATAAGTAAAGCAGGGTCTCTTAAACTTTTCTATCTCTGGAGTGACAACCGTGGAACCTCTCCTATTTGCTGCATTGATGCAGTGAAGCAGTTCGCAAGCCCACAGACCTTGTACAGAATAATGCGCATAATAGGGAACGTTTGCCGCATGTTTATGAATCAATGGATGGCTCAGATCCTTTACGATAGTGCTTTAACTGGGGGAACATCTCAGTTAGGGGCGAGGGTGGCCAATAAAGTTTGGGCAACTCAGGGAACTCTGGTCTGAGAAACCATGCAGTGAATAAAAGTTGTGCTAAGTTCTAAAAAAAACCTAATACAGCAAGATTTGTTTTGTTCCTTTAACCCTTTGACGGTTGTCACAGTATGTGCACGGCGATGATTACACATTTAAAAATGACTGCCTCAATGGGAAACTGCGCGGCAAGCGCACAACCTATTTGTTATGCCTTCGACGAACTATAAACAGTATCACACATTGTTTCGCACTGCTGGGCATTATTTATAGTTTTCAAATTAGATGCTTTAGGCACATGATGCTCACTTCGCATACCGGCCACTCTGGCGAGAGTGCCAATGGGAGCACTGGCTTTTCTGATTCAGCCTTCCGACGCTTTTTGTAAATAAATTCAGATGATGAGAGCTTGTCATCTGACTGAGAAGCTCTGTAAAGTACCTCCGGTTCGGAATCTGAAGCCACAAGAATGTCGCGGAAGTCGACGCACCAATATGAGAAGGAACAAAAAAGAAGAAACAACTTTTCGCTTTTAATATTTTCTTTTAGAGCGCAGCTCTTAGGCGCCCGTTTCCAGCTTGAACGGCGTCGGCGTCGCCGTAACCGCAAGGTCATGTGACCCCAAGGTCATGTGACCTCCAGGCCATGTGACCCCCCCTGAGGTCACGTGACTCTCCCGAGGTTATGTGACACCCTTCCCCCAGGTCATGGCTGACTCCCCCCAAAGGACATTGAAGAATGAGGGAGGAGAAGCAGAAAGAGGAGGAGGTATACCCTCCCTGAGTACCCTTCCTCCTCCTCCTCAAGAGCTGCACTCCAATTCGGCGTTACAGGAAGTTGTGAACGGCTTTCACTTTTTTATGCGTCTAATCCTATACAGCTTGCAAGCACTGTATCTGCTCTCACTAGATAAGCACGAGAAAACCTGCATATCGATCCTTTTTATATATTATTGCTTCGGAAACAAAACTCAATCACTGAAGAAAATCTCTTGGGGAAAAAAACCCAAAAAGCTTGACTGTCAAAGGCTTAAATAAACTTATGACACCAAGAGGCACGGACACGAATGGCCAACCCCAAATGCTAAAATGCGACCGAATGTCATCCTTGTAATATCCCACAAAGCCTGGTGATAGTTACGAAATTGCAGAGGGGAATCAAATTGGCTTAGAAGGGCGAAGAAAGGAATCATACTTTTGGTTTTTCAATTTCTAGGCTAGGTGGCGAAAGCTACCGCCCACTCTAAAGGGTACAGCCATTTGCGTCCATCCATCCAGCCATCACTCACCTGTGGATAACCGTCCGATGTGATGATCCGGTAGCGCACGAACGGTCCAGGCTGGTTGGTCCCGTACGCGATCTGTCCCAGGGGGCAGTTGGCGTAGCACAGCCCACTCACGGCCAGCACCTTGATGAAGCAGGCGTCGTCGCTGAACTGGTTCCTCAGGGCGTGCGTCCTCAGCCCGTCCTCCTTGGTCCCATTGGTCAACAGCACGTCCATCTGGCCGTCCTCGTCGATGTCGAAGAAGGCGGCCAGCCGGACAGAGTCGAAGGTCGCGAGGGCGCCGTAGTTCCAGTAGGGGACTAGTTTACGCCCGAACGGGCAGGACGGGCAGCGGACGTTTAGGAGGAGGGTGGCCCTCCTCACCGGGCCCTTGCGGTCCTTGGGCCGGCCCTCCAGGACTGCCAGGAAGTCGGGGTAGCCGTCCATGTCCACGTCGGCGGTGCGGAGTGCCGTGGGCACGGCCAGCCGCGTGCCTTCGGCGTCTCTGAAGAACCGCCAGACCTGCGGTGATGTTACCGCGTTGGGAACACGTCTCGGACTGGCGTGTCTAGCGGTACTGGTCGAACATTATGAAAAAAATAGCGCACAAACAGACGAGGACGGGGAGAGAAATTCTAATACCCTCAGACTGGCATGCCTACCGTCCTATTCCACCCAGGCATGAAAAACGGTCCCGAAGCGGCGGCAGACGACGTTACAAAAAGCTGGAGTGTCGTGCTGTCAGACGCCGCAGTCCTCGCGGTTGCGAGAGAATGTGAGCATTGCCGCTGCCGCAGCGTCCTGACTCCCGGCTGCCGAAACTACCATGGACTGTCGAGCTGTAGAGCGACCTACGGCAGAACCGGCGGCCGTAACGTCCACCACCGCTGCTGGGATGCCACCAGGGTCGCGGACGGGGATGGCGCAATGCTTTTATGGCGTCGTCGGGTGGAAATTGAGGGACCACATTTTTGGATGCAGTAGACGCACTGGTCGGAGACACGTTTCATTCACCACGGTGATGTCGATTCGTATTATATTGTCTATTTACCATATTTTTTGGACTATAATCCACACCCAGTGTGTAAATCACAGGGGCACATTTCGGCTGAAAAATGAGCGTTTCTCCTTAGATAGCTTGCGCCTGGTACAAAGTCCGTGCTGGGCCTGTAATTTATCCGTGTCTTACTCCCGCTAAATACGATAAATCGATGGCTCCCCAACAATGGCACTTCCTGCTGACTAATAAAATGATACGAGCATAAATTCTTCTTGCCACAGACAGTTCTTAATGACCTTAATTCAAATTGATCATAATCCTCCTGACAAGTTGCCTGCAGCACTATCGAGCAACAAACATAACAGTGCAGCTCTCACAAATGTTTTGTTTACACAAACGCTCGGGCAGAAAACACTTGTTTTTACTCTTTGCGTCGAGCCCTTGTAGCCTCTCCTTCCACAATGCTACATAGAACTGTTGAGACGGTGCACAGACCTCCTTTTTGTCTACAGACAAGCACACATTTCATTCCATACTAGATGCGGGCACTACATGTGCATCGAAACGGTTGCCTATGAAAGGTAAAAATGCACGGTGTTGTGTAGGTTCCTTCGATCAAAATTGTCCACAAGCCGACTCTTTTGTGTTTTGTTACCCCCTTAACTCAGTTTCAAAATGGAGAACCAATCATTTCTGCCACAACCATTTCATTTTAAAAAATATCTCCGTGCTTAACTAGAGAAATGGCCGAGTGTAGGAGAAAATTTGGAGAGTTTCAAAGACTTCTGTAAGCTGGTCAGTCACCTCAAACATCCTGAATGGTGCAGCAGAGGACATAGCTAAATGTCCAACTTTGTTGTTTCCATGGCATTTAAGCATCTTAGCATCGGTGTCACAATCAAGCTTGCAACGGACACTAAAATAGCACAGGTAACTTAGACGGCAAGAGGGCGACTTCTGTTTGTAAACACTCCAAGGCTGCATAGGAAACAGAATGCACGGAAGTGTGCAAGCCTACGCACCTGGTTATTCGTGCTCGTGGAAGCCGTCGAGCAACGTTATCCACCCACTGCTGTTGAACACGACAATAGAGGAGTTTCGGCAGTCCGACTGGCACGAGGCAGACGGGCATCACATGCTCCATGTCGCCATCCGCGTCGATGTCCACGAACAGGGACTGGCCTTTCACCGCCGAGTTGGTGGGATAGTCCCGGCGCTTGGAGCCCGCTGAAAGTGCCGTCCCTGTCCAGTGCCAGAGCTCCATGGCGGACTCGGCGGTGAGCATCAGATCCGCCGTCATGTCGTCGTTGAGGTCGACGAAGGAGTTCGAGTGTGGACTCGCTAACTTGCCGAAGCCAATGCCCAGGGCGTGCGTGGTTGGGGACCGGGATGGACCAAAGGTCCACACGGTCCGAGTCCTCGAGTCGTCCCTGGCTCGCCGGAGAGGAGGTCGACGACGCGGTCGCTGTTGTGGTCGAACAGGAGAGGCTGGTCGGTAGCGACCTGCGATAGAAAGCAGCATGAACGAGGTGAGCTGTTGGATTGACACTTGAAGAGGAACTTCGCAAAAGCCCCAGAGTGTGCAGCCAATTGTTTGCTGAGGGACTAAGCTGAAGAAAGGTAGAGTCCTTTGACCTCACAACTGCCGTGGTTTTAACTAAAAAAGGTAAGCCTTTTAGCTGCATAGACTGCTGAGGGACAGCTGAAGAAGCTGTGCGTTTAGCTGCCTGACTGCTAGAATTTAGCGGAAGAAGCCAAAGTCCTTTTAGCAGAACATTTTCTGAGCATACGCAAGCTTCCAGGAAAAGTCTCTTTACAAGTTCTTCTTGTAAAGCTCAACAACCTTTCATGTTTTAGCTTCAATCAACACGAGGATTATGAAAAAAATTCTCTCACTCCCGTTTCCTTTAGATAATCGTGACAGCGAGGTGTCACATTCATGGAAGAAGTTTATGCATAGCTCAGCCTCCTTTAAAAAGTGTCTTCCACGCCTTATCAATATTAAAAAAAAAATTACTGTGCTTGTAAAGCACAGTGTGAACATGGTATTGGTGTTTTTTTTTTTTAGGTTTCTAGTCATAAAATTACTGGCCAACATTAGATTTTATCATGAAATGTAAATAGCACCATAATAACTCCACAGGATGATTCTAAATAGTGATGCATTGCTGTGTCAAGATATTGATGTCCTTCAGTTTGAGAAGAAGCACTCATTCCCGATTCTCTAAAGTTGCTACTATTTTTCAAAACTGGATTATGAAAAAGTTGCATAAGCGGTGATTAAAACGTAGGAATGAGCAAATGGCAATATCATAAAGAGTATTCACTGGCTGTCATATTTTGATGCACAGCAGAAACGGTGATATGGCTAAATGTCTACTTAAAACCATTACATTAGGTCTGTTGTTCATGCTGACAAGTGCAAAGGTGAGGGTATTCACAAACATGGCCGACTGACATTAGAATACTGCTCATTTCGCAAGGCTAGTGAAAGTGAGCCATGGAATCTGCTAACATCCATACATTGTAGCACTGCAGGGTGTATTTTCACAATGGATTCTTGTCAGCGCTGTAACGTAAAACGAGTTTAAAAGTTCTTTTTTTTTAGCCAGAATCAGCAACTTTGATTTTTGCAGCGCTAACTGTGCAGCTGCCCAGACCTTCAAGTCAAGTTCTCTATCTCTACTTCGACTGTCTGGCGGAGTCATCCTTCAAAATCAGCAGATTTAAGGCCTGATGACACCGTTAGAAACAGGACCCGACCAGCGTGGTGCCGTTGCGCAGTCGATGCCCAAGCTCAGCTGGCCCCAGAAAATGTGGATCTTCAAGTCTTTCGATGACGGATCCGCCTTGGCCGTCACCAGAACGTCCATGATGGAGTCGCCGTCGAAATCACCGGGCATCACACTCGTGATGATGCCAGGCACTATGCACTTGAGCGTCGGACTTCTGAAAGGTGGGCTTGGTTCCGTCGCGATCCTGATGTCCAGGTTATGCATGTCGTTCGAAATAAGGAAAAGATCCGGTGAGTTTGTCCGGATTAGGTCCCCGAACGCGGCCAGCACTCCGGTGTGGCGCTGCCGAACACAGAGTCCGTGATGTCACGGAACGAGCGCACCTGCGCACGATTGTCGCCACTACGGTGACGACGAGCAAGCGACAGTTCATGACTGCTCGCCGCGGGTTCTGGATGAAACGCTGCAGGGTGCGGCTTTCACGTCACGTGCTCGCATGGTTGAAGTCGGTGAACTGAACATCTGGCGTACACACATCGACGTGCTGTGCTATCTACCACGCAGCGACTATAACTGTGCAAACAACACCACAGCAAATGGTTCTGGCGTGATTCTTGTTGACCAGCTGACCGTCTGTCCAGGAGGGATATGAAAAGGCGTAGATAAATAAATTTGTGAAACAGCTGTTTGAATCAGGGAGCAGCTTGCGCCATCTAGCGGGAAAAAAAAAGAAGTTCGCGCCATTAAATGGTATTAGTCCACCTTCTGATTTAAACTTTGGGTTATGGTCTGTGTAAGGTAAAAAGAGCAGGAAAGCACCTCCTAAAATCCCTTCCTCTTACCTTAGCAGCATACGCTGGAGAAGGCGACGAGTGGAAAGGAGAAAACGAGCAATCATGTCGAACTGGGGCTGGGGGCGTTGTCCTGATTTCAAGAAGCTAGTCAAGGGACAAAGAAAAACTTGATTTGAACGCATGTAAAGCATGGGAAACCTTTTAAAAATATATCCATTATTTTACATGCGTTCTATTTTTTTTTTCTTTTTTCTCGCAACTGTTTATCAGAGAATTTCCGCGATTCGGGATCACAGCTTCGGAAGTTCTGACCTTGGTTCTGCCCGTCACCCCAATGGTTCTGCCATTTCAATCACCTGTCACGATTGGATGATGAGTATCATCCATTTAATACATATTTATCTTTAATGATGGTTATTTATTGAAATTACGTAATCATTTTGATAAATACACCTCACTGTCATACTGATTCAAACCAGGGTTGAGAATCAAAATCAGTTATTGAAAGGGACACTGACAGGGTATTTATGCTCGCCCAGGCTTTTAGTTTGTACGTGACATATCAGGGCCCAACACCCAGAACAGAATTTGCGGCTCGAAATTCGGTTTCTTTCCAGCCCGAAAACCGCCGATCAAGAACTGGCCGGTTTGAGTCTCGCTCACTCTCTTTTCTGTGGTCACGGGCCATTTTCTAAGGTTTAGACACAACCACCAAATTTAATCAAAGTCGTTGGTCATTGAAGGCACACACTCAATATTAAAACATAGAAAAAAAGATATGAAACCCATTTTTTTTGTGGTTTCTAAAAAACTGCAAATAGGTTGATTGAAAAAAAAAAAAGTTGCACAGAGAACTGGAAGCATTATATGCGTTCAACATGGCGTCGTCACTCCGCGTATCGTGGGATTCGCGGGGACGGCGATGGCAGTGGACGACGGGCGTGGAACCTCTACTTCAGAACTGTCGTTCGCGGTACGCGGCGAATTTTGTCTTCCTTCGAAAGAGAAATTTTGGACCGATCAAAGAATTGGCACTCATCCCGTATGACACGCCCGACCACCAAGCCGATTTGCACGAAGACGTCGCCGAGCCGTCGCCCCCTTCTCGTGGCTGAAGACATCGCTCGCGCAAACGTCAAGCACGAAGTGCGTACTTCGAGTTGAATATGCACGCGTACGATTTCTTTACTAGGTGCGAATATGCGGGTGTAACCCAAGTCTCCCATAAGTTGAGGGGGTCCCTACAAGCAGGCGGGGAAAGGGGGGGGATTCTGACGAGATGTACTAGATCGCGCATAAAATAAGCCACACACCCGCTGGCTCAGCCCACGCTGTACCTGCAGCCCTCAAGTGCTAATCCCCGAATGTTACATCCCTGAGAACAAGCTAGTTTGTTGCAAAGGTATGATTTTGATTTCACAAATGCTGGGGCTGCGGAGGGGGTCTCGGGCCTCCCCGTTAAAATCAGTGGGGAGTCCGAGACCCCCGAGACCCCAGACTTTAAGCCCTGCGGCCGGAGAGTGGTGCTGCCCGACCTCGACCCGGGAGTGCTTTTGCTAGAGGAAAATCGGCAGCAAACTGTTCCACACGCTACAGTTGACCGGACATGCATTATTTACCGTATAACTGTACTTTCAATGAGTTTCCCCAGTTAGTTATAGTGTGCTAAAAGGTCGACATCGACAAAAGTCTTGATCAAGCTGAACGCAAGGGGCGGATCCAAAACTCCCTTGGGAAGTGAAAATATTGTTCCCATTCTACCGTTTGTACTGGGGGTCCACTATGTCCAATTGCTTTCCGAGTAGGGGGGAGGGGGAGGTCGATTATTGTTTGGGGGGGGGTGGCTAAAAACCTTTACTCTGGAACAGTCGACAACAAGTCCCTTGATTAGCCGCTGAACACGAGCACTCGTAAACGCAGGCGTCACATAAAGGAACTGGAAAAGTATGCATGGGTGCATATGGACTAGTGGTGCAAAACTATAGTACTATCCGATAGTATCGATAGTCGCCAAAAAATCTGACTATCGACAGTAAAAATAAAACTATCGATAGTACTATCGATAGTCGACTATCGGAAAACTATCGATATAAAAACTATCGATAGTACTATCGATAGTCGACTATCGGAAAACTATCGATAGTCGACTATCGTAAACCTATCGATAGTACTGTCGACAGTTTACTATCGATAGTTTTGCCACACTAGCAGTTTGCGTCGCTCCTCTCTTTTCCCGCTTTATTTTTTTCAAATGGGACACCAACTAGCCCAAGACCATCCCAACTTTAGTTCAGCTTTCAGTGATGACGAAGACGGGAGTTTGGGCGAAGAGAGGAGGAAGGAGGCGAGCGGCGGTGCGTCAACTGTGTTCGCTCCAGTGATGCGAAACTACCGATACTACTATCGATACAGTATCGATAGTCGCCAGAAATCTGACTATCGATAGTAAAAAAACTATTGACAGTACTATCGATAGTCGACTATCGAAAAACTATCGATAGTACTATCGATAGTCTGACTATCGATAGTTCTGCGACACTATCGATAGCAGACGTGACCAATACATCGCACGCATGCCCTTTTAGCACTAGACATACCTAGAAATACCCAACATTACAATAATGTGTGGCTTTTTTAGTCCCATTAGAAACGCGACCAAGCATTTCGACCCGTCCTCACTTTTCCCGAGTTCTGTCTCATAAAAAAATCACGTCAGAGTATGTTTGTCTGCGTTTTATCTAGTCCCCTTCAATGTTCTCCAATTTGTCAGCAATTTATCAAGATCAAGGTCGGTCATTGGGTCTGTAGTCACAGGAAATACTAAGGTCGACTAAAGGTAACCACTCACATGGTAGGGCTAGACCAGGAAATTCGCAGGTGTCCATACCGCGTGTTGACAGAATTTTCCAGGAGTACCACGCGAAGTACGATAGTATCGATAGTACTTCCATATTTTTATGGTAAATAAAGCCATTATAAGTCTTTCTTTTTCACCGACCGTGGCTTAGTAAAAGAAACACTGAACTGCAGAGCATATGCGCAACAAATAGCTCAATACAAAACTCCCCGGGGAAGATTTCTTTTTTTTTTATTTACTAACATAAATGCTTTAAGAAACAAAACATGCAGAAGCGAATGAGAGCAAGAGCCAAAAAAACACAAATGGAAAAAAAAGAAAAAAAAGAAAAGAAAAGACTTGCAGTCTTTACGAAGCAGAATGTGAAAATACGGGGTCCCACCATGCAATTGTTTATCTCTAAAATAAAAAGTTCGAAATATCCACTGAGAAAACGATAAATATAGGTAATGCCAAAACCATCATTCACATTTTCCCGCTCTCTCCAGGGCTCGACTCGCAAGCTATTAAACATGGTACGTCACGGACCATGTTTAATGACTTGCGAGTCGAGCAGGCAATCTATAAAACAGTATTTTTCGCGTTTTTTTCTAAATTTTATTGGCGTGTCTAGCATTCACTTAACACCATGAAACTAACCTGTTGAGAACAAGCTGTACTGATCCCATATTACAACTTTTGACGTAGAGTTTATAGTGTTGCCAGTGGAGCCTCTCAGACCAAATATGAAAATTCCATAACTTCCATCGCTAAAACAAATTATTCTGAAACAAATTTGGGTTGCTAGGAAAAGCTGCAGTTCTATTCGGACTTGAACTAAACAATGTATTTTTTTTTTTGGAGAACCCACAAACGATCGTTGGCTTCTGAGAAAGGGTCTGCAGAACTAAATATATATTTTTTGAAGTTGAATTTATCGTTCAGGAAACGACTGATTTTGGGATTATTGAAAAGAACTTTGCTGGATTGCGAAATTTTTGTAAGAATCTGGATCAACGGGGTGATACAGTTTTCTGCAAACTTCCCCAGTTTCAGAACGATTAAACGGAATGGTTCCGAAGGGCCAGTCGCACACCGATTTGATCATTCGAGCCATTCCGTTGTCCAAATGCATTCCCCAGTCATTCCGTCTACCTAAATGCATTACCCCCCCAAAAAAAAAAAATAATATATATATATATATATATATATATATATATATATATATATATATATATATATATATATATATATATATATATATATATATATATATATATATATATATATATAAGGGGTGTTTTTTAGCTGCACCAAATCTTCAAAAAGAGAGAACGTGAGATAGAGTAATTTAAACCCTGGGGAAGTGTTAATGGCCATGCGCCTCTAGAAAACAGGTAAAATTAGGTAATTAGTGCAGCTAATTAACTAAAAAATGTTTTAACTAACTTTTTAATTTTTCACTTGAAGGGCACATAATATATTTGAGAAAATTGAAGCCCGACCTCAATATGGCCTTGCCCTGCCATCAAAGTTTGATTAAAAATTTGTAGTAGGTGCTACGGGGGTCGAGAATTTCCACTTTGTTTTGGTACACGGCGTCAAACCATTGAGCTGAGAAAGAGCGCCGGTAAAGTTTTCGCTCCGCCCTTTCTTTTTTTATTTTTATTTAGAAGAATACAACCAGATCATTGAAGATCGGAGGTTGAGGTGGAATACAATAAGCAGCTTAGAAAAAAATAGAAAAAAATAGAAAAACACGACGACCAGGCGAAGTCAGAGCAAAACAAAATCCAGTACTCAGGCATGGGTCGAAGAAAAGCACCAAGAACATAAAGTACAACATAAAACAAACTTAACACGGCACACAATAACCAAGCTAACAAGCAGCAAAAAGAAAACAGCATTACCAGAGAAATTAATTACAAACAATAGCGCGATGCAGCGGAGACAGTTACACAATAATACGTACAATCACCTTAAGAGTAACATTGGTATTTGCGTTTATTTTGTTTTTACAAAAATCTAAATAATTACACACGTTACTCACATAGGCACTGAACACGTTCAGAGAAGTTAGTGTCCAATGAAGAAGTCCAAAGGCAAGGCGTTCCAATCGTTAATGGTGCGAGGAAAAAACTGTATTTAAACATGTTAGTACGAGCAAAGATGGGAAGTTAAGAGGAGAACTGGTGTCTGTAGCCGTAGTGAGGAAATACTAGATGAAAGAGGAGATATGTAATGTGAGGGATTTAAGCGCAGTTTGTCTTTGATGAAGAGAGAACAGAAATTTTAGTCTAGCAATTTTTTCGCCTTACCTGCCAAAGACTCTGTATTCCGTTGGCCAGCATTAACTGTGAAGGGGAGTCGGCCACACAGAATTTGCCGCACAGATAAAACGAACAGCACGTCGCTGTACCGTGGTCCAACCTTTTAATATCTTTCTGTGAGTAAACGGGTCCCAAACTATCCGAGCACATACTCTAACTCTAACCCATAGATCCCTGACTAGGGCGTGCGATTCGTCGTGTATCGCGCCCGGCTCTGCCTGCAGCAGAAGCTGGCGCTGCGATTAACGACGATCCACGCGGGCCGGAAGGGCGGAGAGATAACTTTACCGTAGCGCTTCTTTTCTCGCTTGGTTTCGGTTTGACGTCGTGTACGAAAGTGACATTCACTTGACCTCGTAGCACCTACTAAAAATTTTTATCAAAGTTTGATGCTTGCAGGGCTACATTTATATTGAGCTCCGGGCTTCAGTACTCTAAATGCATTATGTGCCCTCTAGTGAAAAATTAAGAAGTTAGTTAAAACATTTTAGTTAATTAGCTAACTAATTACATAATTTCACCTGTTTTCTAAACACCTTCCCCAGGGTTTAAGTCCTTAGAGTTATTACAATAAGCGCTAGAGGCTCAGCTGGCGCTAGTGTCTGCGGGACTTCCGGTTGCAAATTGAAGCAGACAGCATGCAGTCTACATTTCCAGCCTCCTGTGTATTCCTATGGGAAAACGCGCGTCAATTTTGTCTCTTCGCCGATAAATAACATGAATAACTTTTTGTCATATCGGTTGTAACGGATAGTATGTACCTTTATTGGTATTGTGAAAGTGTAATTGCTTTAGTTACAGCATTTTTCTTTACCACTGAGCGATGTTAAACTTCGCTCTATTTCAGGCCCAAACCCTGTTTCAAGGAAGGTACGTGAAAACGAGCGACGGTTCTAAGCAAACTAACGATCGAAAGGAATGTAGTGTGTGTTCAGGTTCGCTAGCATTTCGGTGGTGCTTATATATTGCTAATATGCCCGTCCTGTCATTGGATGAAAATGACTCCGTCGTGCATCTTTACGATCGGTTAAAGAAACATTCGAACGCAAAAAATAAGGCACGTGAGCTACGAAAGGTATGTCTTTTTATTATTTCCCATGTCGGGCAGATTTTATCGGGCTCCTGCTCTCTGGCTCCCCTTATTTGCAAAGATTTGGAGCGTGCGGGTGATGCTTTGAACCATTTGAACCCAGAACCAGCATCTTCGCAGTACTTATTTTATTGCAAATCTGACTATATTACGTGACTTTCAATTTCATTTTGATCGTCTGCAAGCACAAGGAGTTACTTATCCAGTGTTACTGCGTAGTTCTTGCCGTCTCTCTCGGTTTTCTACATGTCCTTCGTTCGTTTGGCACGTATATCCCCCATGTTGGAAAGCGTCGACGCCGTGTTCGCGCTAACAGTGTCCGACAGTGCACAAAAATACACGTACGAAGCCGTTTTAGCACCGTTTTTAATGCGATGAATTTGAAAGAAAAACGCCGTAACTGACCATTTATTTCGTCTGCGTGACTGAGAAATGTTCCAATGTGCCTAGTACGTACAAATTATTCGTGATATTTGCTCTTATAATCGAGCGCAGAGAGAAAATGCACTCGCTTTTTTCCATAGGAATACATTACCGGAAGTCAAATTTAGACTGCTTGCTGTCTGCTTCAAAATGCAACAGCACACTAGCGCCAGCTGAGCCTCTAGCGTTTATTGTAATAACTCTATGGTTTAAATTACTCTATCTCACGTTCCTTTTTTTGTTGAAAATTTTGTGCAGCTAAAAAAAAAACAACCCTGTATATATAATATATAACTAAAAGAAAATTTTTATTTATCTTGTTTAAGTTTAATTTGATTCACTGCAGCTAAAAATACCAACTCTAGCCTATACTTCGTTTCAGCTTGGGTCCAGACGCAGCCGATGCTACGAGCGCGAGCGTGTGGCCTTGAACAGTGCTTGCATTGCACGAGCGCGCGTACTTGGCAGGGACGCTGAAAGCCCGGAGCTTGCGCTTGTAGCATCGCATGCGTCTGGACCCAAGCTGAAACGAAGCATAATTCTACCTTAACCATAGAGTTATTAAAATAAACGCTAGAGGCTCAGCTGGCGCTAGTGTGCTGTTGCATTTTGAAGCAGACAGCAAGCAGTCTAAATTTGACTTCCGGTAATGTATTCCTATGGGAAAAAGCGAGTGCATTTTCTCTCTGCGCTCGATTATAAGAGCAAATATCACGAATAACTTGTACGTACTAGGCACATTGGAACATTTCTCAGTCACGCAGACGAAATAAATGGTCAGTTACGGCGTTTTTCTTTCAAATTCATCGCATTAAAAACGGTGCTAAAACGGCTTCGTACGTGTATTTTTGTGCACTGTCGGACACTGTTAGCGCGAACACGGCGTCGACGCTTTCCAACATGGGGGATATACGTGCCAAACGAACGAAGGACATGTAGAAAACCGAGAGAGACGGCAAGAACTACGCAGTAACACTGGATAAGTAACTCCTTGTGCTTGCAGACGATCAAAATAAATTGAAAGTCACGTAATATAGTCAGATTTGCAATAAATAAGTACTGCGAAGATGCTTGTTCTGGGTTCAAATGGTTCAAAGCATCACCCGCACGCTCCAAATCTTTGCAAATAAGGGGAGCCAGAGAGCAGGTGCCCGATAAAAACTGCCCGACATGGGAAATAATAAAAAGACATACCTTTCGTAGCTCACGTGCTTTATTTTTTGCGTTCGAATGTTTCTTTAACCGATCGTAAAGATGCGCACGACGGAGTCATTTTCATCCAATGACAGGACGGGCATATTAGCAATATATAAGCACCACCGAAATGCTAGCGAACCTGAACACACACTACATTCCTTTCGATCGTTAGTTTGCTTAGAACCGTCGCTCGTTTTCACATACCTTCCTTGAAACAGGGGTTTGGGCCTGAAATAGAGCGAAGTTTAACATCGCTCAGTGGTAAAGAAAAATGCTGTAACTAAAGCAATTACACTTTCACAATACCAATAAAGGTACATACTATCCGTTACAACCGATATGACAAAAGTTATTCATGTTATTTTCCGGCGAAGAGACAAAATTCACGCGCGTTTTCCCATAGGAATACACAGGAGGCTGGAAATGTAGACTGCATGCTGTCTGCTTCAATTTGCAACCGGAAGTCCCGTAGACACTAGCGCCAGCTGAGCCTCTAGCGTTTATTGTAATAACTCTATGCTTTTAACATGGCGGATTGATTGATTAATTTGTTATATTACAGATAACAATGACTGGAGAAAGAAGTACTGTAAACGTAAAGTACAGTCTCATTAACAACTTTTTGTTGCTGTAATTTATAGAACAAAAAGAGCTTGATTTTTTTAGTTAGTTAGAAATACTTGATTTTTATTTCGAGTTCTGACTTAATTTGCGATAGGACATGACTTTTCTTGTTTTTGTTTCTTTCTTTTGAGTTCTGAGGCTGACGAACGAAATGAAAGGTAGAAATCAAGCCCAGCGCTCTGATTGGCTCAAGAGAGCACTTCCTTTTGCTTGGATTCAGCCTTATATGAATCTTTTTTGCTTGATCATTCTTTTATCTAAATACAAATCAAATGCACATAAAAAGTATCAAATGATTGACAAACGATAAACAAAAATATTTGCGGGATTTAAATCATCAGCAGTAAAACTAGTCTCGATACAAATCACGATTTAAATCATATTGATTTTTATTCTCTTCCCTATTACGGCAGTCAAATTCCATGGATGGAATTTCGTTTAAATTCTACAAAACACCCCAAAGCCTTGCTTGCCAAGTCATGTCTCCATGTACGGCCAATTACCTAATGCGATTCGCGCGAATTCGTGCGACTTCTTTTGGTACGTAGTTCGTATTAAATTACATTAAAAAGATATCGCACGAAACGGCTCCAGCATGTAATTTGACGAATTGTTGGGGACTACCAAACTTGTTGGGTTAAAGGAAAAAATACAAAACATTTAAACATCCATGTTCGAAGTGTTGTTAAAATGAAACTAGGGCCATGGACCAGGTGGGTGTAAAAAGCATCTGATATAGATGACCACGAGGTCATTTGTTGACGCACGTTGGAGTTGGGAACGTCATTTATGGTTAACGAGGAGGCTCACTAAATATCCCAGTACTATCTTCCTTCCGTTCGGCAGGGGAGTTCGTTGTATCTGCTCTCCACCTGGAACCCTTTTGTTTGAGCATCGCTAAAAGTTAGATCGACCATCATATACTCAGACTTGTGCCCGTTACTTGATAAATGTAATGGATTACAATTACAAATTACCGAGCCTCAAATGTAATAGATTACCGTTACAAATTACTTTCGCTGAAAAGTAACTGATTACTTTACTCGTTGCGTTATAAATTACTTTCACGTTACTTTTCCCGTACATATGGCGAAAACAATGGAAACGATTTTGATGTCTTAAAAATGTTCCGCAGCGCTCCGTTGCATGTCTCATACGCCCGCGTTATAGTAGTCCTCGTAAAAATAAAACATTGTACTTGAGAACGAATGTAGGGGCATTCTGTTCGCCTGTAAGGTGAGAAGGCGGCGAAAGCTGCAACCACACCCGCCATCTTGCTAGCTTACGGCGACCGGAAATGATCCCTGGATTTCTGCAGACAAAGCTAGCGGTGCGCATGTGCAGTAGCAGCATCTACCTCCGCTAAGACATCAAGAAGACAACGTCCAATCGGCGTTGTCTCCTTGATCTTTGTTTTTCGCATATTTGTATATGCCTTGCGCGTTTTTCTAGTGGTTCTAGTGACCGGTCATACAAAAAATCGTGTTTTCTTTTCGGTTATTCTTTTGATGAACTTGCTATCTTATGTGAGGCTCATATTGCTTCAGTTTCTGTATTATGATCATATATTTAAAAAGCAACGAGTAATTAAAGTAATCCATTACAAATGATTTGTAACGAAATTACATTGCAAATTATTGCCGTAAAAAGTAACGTGGCAATTACAAAATTACTTGAAAAAGTAACAGATTACAATTGTAATCCGTTACGGATTACTTCCCAAGTCTACATAGTCT
Source organism: Ixodes ricinus (assembly GCA_037355805.1). Lineage (NCBI taxonomy): Eukaryota > Metazoa > Arthropoda > Arachnida > Ixodida > Ixodidae > Ixodes > Ixodes ricinus. The sequence goes on along the minus strand of JAZHYW010041272.1, from coordinate 21,099 downwards.
AAACTCTGTTGAGATCAGATCCTACCCATACGCGTGACATTACTATACATTTTGTTTTGACAAAGAAAGTCATTTCCGAAGCAGCGGTCGTTTTAATTAAAAACTATTTACAGAGAGATGCTGCAGTAACAAAAAATGCACTTGGTTCTGGCATAGTTTATAGGTGACGAGGCCCTTAAAATATGGAGCTACCCGGTGGACTTGGGAACCTTGTAAATACCTCGGTGGTCCACTCCACCCCTTACATAATAACTGCGGGTTTGATGTTACTAATGATTTGAGGAAACGTGTGCCAAGATGTCCCACTCGTGATTTGTCCATTTTTGCAAGAGCAAAGAAGAGTTCAACTTGACAAAGAATAAAAGCCCCAGTCTGCGTATTCATACATATTCACAGAGCAATTCATAGCACAAGTGCGTCATATAATCAGTGCAAACAAAGTTTACGTTTTGCTCCATTCGCCGCTAAACTGAAAAACTGGTGAAGCTATATGTGCTCGTTGTAGATGTCGATTTTTCGCCACGTGATCGCGCTCGCGCCCATACACCCAAGCGCAGAGGGCGGGGTAAGGTGAAGAATGGTAGTAACGGTAGGTGATGATTGATTCGGCGAGCGCGTATGCTCTCGCCGCCGCGTCAGCTTTTATGGGTGAACGAGTTGTTCTACGCATTATGTAACGGAAGACAGTGGAATGAGCGGTAATACCGTGTATGCTCGTTAGTTGCTTAACAATGCATAGTATGATGCCTATCATTCCACGCACACCGCTTTTGATAAGGTGATATGAATTTTGAACTGAGTGCAACTTCTCTCTGTAGCAAGCGCGAAAACAAGAGCGGAAAGGACCATGGCAGCTGGCGCGTTGTCGTTGACTATGCACCGGAAAGAGAAAAAGGAGACAGCGAGAAAAGCGAGAGAGAGAGAGAGAGAGAGAGCGAAGAGCGAAAAGCAAAAACCATGAGCAAGGGAGGGAGTAAACGACCTGGGCCAAAACCCGAGAGTAAGCAACGACACGGATAGTTTCATCTCACGTCATTCCATGAGTGGCAACGGCGCGTCCTCTGGTGTGACTTTAGTGATATATAAAAATACGAGAAAGCGGATGGTGGCATTTATCACATGCGTACAGCAGGCGCCCTTATTATTGAGGGGAAAATAATGTTTGGAATGACCCAAACGTTGAAGCGTAGCCTGCTAAATCGATTTATATGGGCAAGATACCTCACACTAGGGGGCGCGACGATTAGAAACGGTGACGGCGTGTGAAAGGAACGTATCCCCGCTTTAGTACATTTATCTCCGTCTGCCGTCCGCCCCGACCGGGCTTATTTTAACTGTATGTATTTCCTCCGACGCGATAGGAGCAATAGGAGGCTGACAGCTCACCCCGTCGCCGCGCAGAGTCACCCCCGTGTTCAATCGTTCAAGGCAACAGGCAGCTGAGGCAGTCTGCTGTTTGAACGCGGCAGTAAACAGACAAACCGTTGCTGCTCAAGCACGAGGTAAGTTAGCCTGCCGAGTACGTGATGCACTCTATGGAGTCGCGTTGTGGATAGAGGAAATGTTATGGTCGCTAATGCTAATGATACGAGTGCAGCTATAAGGGTGTTTTCTGTTATACAAGATGTTTTTTTCTTTTTAAGTTTAACAGATTTGTTAAAAAAAGAAGCCGTGAAAGCTACACTTGTGCGGTTTGTGCAGGTGAGTTATACGGCCAGGTAACGATCAGTCGACTAATTAAGTAAAAAATAATCGACTTTTTCAGTTAGTGAAAATTAACACATGGTTCCAATTAGAAACTTGCTGAGTGTCATCGAAAACCACCAGATCAGTAATTCTTAGAAAGACTTTGAGCGCGTGAGGAGCGCAGTAGTGCGTTAAATTTACCACTCGTGGCAGCAGGTACAAGGCTAGCGGTTGCGGTAAGGCGCCCGCGCGATTTTTCCGTCTCTTATTTAGTCCCAGCCTTGTACCTGCTGCACGAGTGGTACTGCTAGCGCACTACTACGCTTCCCACGTGCTCAAGGTAATTCTAAAAAAATATATTGATTTAGTGGTTTTCGATTACGCTCAGCAAGTTTCTAACTGGAACCACATGTCTATGTTCACTAATTAAAGGTTAATTAACCATTTTTACTTAATTAGCCGTCTGATCGTTACGATTAGCCCCCATACTACGCCCTCCATGGCCGTATACCTCACCTGCACGAACCGCATAAGTGTAGCTTTCACGGCTTTTTAAAAACAAATCTGTTAAACTTATAAAAATAACAAGAAAACACCCCGTAATTTGAGACGATGTTGCGTTTGTCCCCATTTTTCGTTCCTAGTCTCAAGTATTTTTTTCACTAGTTCGTTCATCTGCTCGCCTGCGCAGCAGTAGTGTTCCATGCAGGGAATTTTCGGTCTCAATTTCAATGAAAAGGGAAATGGGAATTTTAACATGACCGCAGGGAATATTAAGGATGAACGACGGAATTTGGGAAAAGCTTCAGAGATAACTAAATATACAAAAAATACCTTGTGGTCCAAAAGTTTCAAGAGGAGGAAGCGGGAAAGTCGCGGTGGAGGAAGAGTAGGTGTCTGCACGTGCGGCAAAACGGCCGTGTCTAAGGACATTATCATATAGTTGATAAAAATACAACCCGACCAGACACATTTTCGTCTCTTTAAACATGCGATTTCAGGCGGCTTTTGTGGTAAAATGCGCGCAAAGTGGCCTGCATGACCACAGAAATCAGCTGCTGTGAAAATGGAGGTAAACAAATGTAGAGAAATATGCAGGGATATTTCAAACTTTTACAGAAAAAACGTACCTCAAATAGGGAATTTTTGTACCGAAAAAAGAAAACTCTTGGACGCGGTATGGGACATCACTGCTGCGCAGCCGCCCTTATTTGAGTATCACACCATATGTTAGCGGAGGCACAATCTCTCAAACACAAAACCCAACTCTCCCCGCCTTTCTAGTGGAACAAAAATCTTGTCTGCAGTCGCTGCATTTCTTTAACTGTTAGCTTCTAAGTTAGGGTTAATAATAAGAAACGTAAACGCCGCGTCAAAAACAAACAAACAAAAAAAAATGTCCCCCCCTCCTTTTTTTGACGCAGTGTCTGTGTATCGATATGTTGGCGCAGTCTCGGGATACGTCGCGTTTGTCGAGAGAACACGGGAATATTCTTATTCGTCTTTCTGGGACGATTGTTGTTGCCTAGCCTTCGTGAATGCATATACGCTCAGCGACAACCGTCTTCAGTGAATGTACAACGGCCCGCAGCTTCAGGTTTAGAGGGAGCTCTTTTGGCGCGTGTTTTTGTGTTCTGTGCAAAGAAAGTTTAGCCCTAGGCTACGCCCGCGCGTCCGTACCTTTGGCATGGCACTGCACACCGCTTTGATAGTTTTTTTACGAAAAGGAACTGTTGTATTCCCTAGTTGTGGCGTGGACACAAAGAATGCTTAAAACATATTGAGGGTGATCGCCGTTGGGAGGCACTCACCTGATCGAATGACGTTTTAGCGAACGCCCACGTTTCACTGAATGAAAAGTTTAGCGAATAGTCGGCCGCCGCGAAGGGGCGTTTACGAGACTAGCCCAAGTGGGTTCACATTTTTGTAATGAGCCGCCGCAGACTGTCGCCTCAAAGCGGCGTAAGCGCAGCGCTGGGGGTTGACACGCGCCTTCGTTATTCGCTAAAACGTTGACTCGCTCAAATGTCGCTGTTCGCTAAAACATCATTCGCTCATCGTGATATGGCACTGCTCACACTCCGATGTTACAATCGGCTTCTTTTTCTCTACATTTCAATGCTTCGAAACACGTTTGGCGGTTGCCCGCACACCTCGTCCTCTCTGCCAATTTCCACATTCGTCCTTGTGCAACGAAACTAGACACAGCAAAAACAGGTCCTGCCCTGAAGGCAGTGACTATTTCGACGTCCACCGTAAAAATATCTAAAAATTATTTCGACGTCTCTGACGCCGTTTCCGTAAAATGTCAAAATAGTGGCTTTAATATTTCGACGTCCTCCTTCAATGCAGCAGCCGTAGCAATGTTAGCCGTTTTCTGGTTTCGTTCTTTTTGGTTTCTGATGGTGTCGTCGGTGTTGTGTTGGCGTTTTGACGGATAGTTTCGGTCCTAGTTGGCAGTGGAAATCTCTTATTCAGTGTCTGCGTGGGACTGGCTCGACAGTTTATCCTTTCCGACGTGACACGCCCGGTTGCGAACTTGCGATGTTCTGAGCGTTCTGAGCTCGCATCTCGGCACGCGTCTCACTTAAAATTTTGAATTTACAACAAAGGCAAGCTGGATACCCCTCTGTCTTCCCTGCACGTAACAAATGTAAGTGCGCCATGCCTATCATTTTTTTTAAACGCCAGTTTTAATCGCTTTTTAGTCCGGACTCGGAAGCTCCGAAGTTCCAAGTTTGAGACGTCAGAATAATGACAAAATATTTTGACGGGGGATGTCAAAATGTTTTTAAAGATCATTTCACGTCTTCAAAAAGTGGCGTCACGGACGTCAAAATAGTATTTAAAACTATTTTGAAAGTGGACGTCCAAATAGTCACTGCCTAACCTGAAAGAGATGGCACGTCAGGTCCGGTCGCAGTTTCGCCGTTTCGCCGCGCATACGCAGCGCCACTCCTCCCCCTGGCGAGGCGCGCCCATACTTGTTAGCAGCACGATGAGCAGACGACGCGAGAGGCTGGTGCGCTTGTCGTGCTGGCCTCGCGCTTCGTAAAGTAATGTACCGAATGCAAAAGGTACTCAAATGCCACAGCATCGTATTAAACAGAAAGGTATCTGTCTCCCGAAAAGTTTTATTTGGTTCCTGGGAGGTGATTCAAGAAAGATCGCCAGAAGCATGAATCGCCAGCTGTGCGGAGGACAGGGTTAATTATTGTTTCTCTATCTTGTCGCATGATTCAGTAATGCAGGCATACGCTTACTTGTCACGTTAATAGGGACTTTTCGTAGATCACACGCGAGAGCATGCAAGAGTTTTGCGTTGCTTGGGGGAGCCGTCACTTTGAGGACGGACTGAGCCAGCTGGCGCCGTGGGGCCCGCAATCCGACGCTGACGTTCTACGATAAGTCCCTAATGTAATAGCTACGATGGTTCCTCATGGCTGTCGACAAGAATAAACCCGAATATGCAGTTACCATATTTTTTAAACAACTTTAAATTTGAGAATCTAAGCTCACTTTGCTTACCCGCCAATTTGTTCCCCGATGTTAACAAGAGAAAGCGAGTAAGCGGCAAAAGACTCGAGGAAAAATTAGGCAGATAATCGTAGCCCCTATTGCGTACTGACTTGAACGCATAATTGAAAAGAAATTGACGGCTGTATTCTAGTTCTTCTATATATAATATTAAAATGATGTAGTTAGCCCACAACAGGTATAATTACTTTCCAAGGGACTCTCGAAAGTAGACACTAGAACATCCCTGGGTCGACCAATTGGAGCGTGTTGGCAATGTTAGATGTTCCTAATGTAATAGCTACGATGGTTCCCAGTGGCTGTCGACAAAATAAACCCGATTATGCAGTTACTATTTTTTAAACAAGTTTAAATTTGAGAACCCAGCTCACTTTGCTTACCTACCAATTTTCCATTTTGATGAATTACTGGAGACTGGGTCGAGAAAACTAGAAACATCAACCGTGGAAGAGACAGAAAGAGGTATCTCTCTTCCACGGTTGATATTTTTAGTTTTTTCGCCCCAGTCTCGGGCTAATTCATCCAAATTGTTGATATACACCCCAGCTGGCCTGCGCTCTCACAGTAATTTCTACCAATTTCGTTCCCCGATGCTTACAAGAGAAGGCGAGTAAGCAGCGAAAGACATGAGGGCAAATGAGGCAGATAATCGTAGCCCGTATTGCGCACTCACTTGAGCGCATAGTTGAAAAGAGATTTACACTGACGGCTGTACTCTAGATTTTTTCTTATATATTATTAAAAGGATGTAGTTAACCTACAACAGGCATAATTACTTTCCAAGGAACTCTAAAACATTAGACCCTAGAACATTCCTCGGTCGACCAATAAGAGTGTGTTGGCAATGTTAGATGTATAAATTGAAAGCAACATAAAGAGGACGAGGACAGGGCACGTCACAAAGGCCAATAACTAAACATTCAGGGCTGAAATTTAAAATTAAATAATCTTTTCTTGCAGAGAGAGTGAAGTAATATTGACGATCCTTTCCTGGCACAAAGACTCAAGATATATCAAATTTAATTGTACCTAAACAGCAAACAAAACAAATAGTGATGCAAAAAATCTATTAGTAGTCAACCGCAACAGTGTTCAAAATTATCATTCTGCAGTCACATAAAAAATAAGTTGAAAAAAGGCGACGCTTTACGACGCAAATGCAAGTCGATTTGAGATCACTCTCTTCACTAATAAAATTATGAGTGGGTTACTGACGCACGTACATGAATTGCGATTCTACCGCTTCGACGGCAGCGGCAGGTGCGCGCCAACACAGCAAGGTGTCGCGGCGTATAGTAAAAGCTTTTTTTTAAATTTTGTTTGACCCGTTTAAAATATACTGGGAACAGATGAGCGGTGGCCTCATTGGCGTCCCGTTTCGGTTTTTACAGCGAAGCTGTTAAGGGCTAGGTTCCCCAGGATCGTGTCCGTGTATGTCGACACAAACCTACCTGGACAGCTACCGCCATCATATAAGCGACGGCGGCAAGCACACAACCAGTATGGCCCTCCGCCGTCGCTCGTAGATGGCGGAAACCTTTCCAGCTATAATAGAAGAATGGATAGTTGACCGCGTTGGTGGGAATTCATCATAGGAAACAGCGCGAAAAGCAGACGACGACGAAGAAGAAGCACACAGTGTATCGAGTACAGCTCCGCTGGTCTTCCTTCTTCACGAGAGTGGAAAGGCTGAACGTTTTTTGTATTAGAACTTGACCCAGTGTTGCGGTCAGGTTGTGCATGCCTCGTCAATAACTTCCTTTGGATGAATTAGAACAGGCACGGCATGCTTCCAGCAGTCGGCAACTCCGAGTTTCTAAGAGCACTGACCTGAGTTAAAGGAGCGTATGCGACAGCGCAGCTGTGCCTGAAAAGACAATTTAAACAATATTGCATCCTCATCTTTGTCCGAATAGCCCTGACTTTGAAGAGCGAGCGAAACCACAAAGAAAAAGAGCGTTTATCTTTTCTTGAGGCAGATGTTACAGTCGACGCTGTCTCGCACTTGCGAGACGCACTTCGCAGACGACATATGTACTTATGCCTAGATTATCTCCTCCACCCCGGAAACCTGACACACACAGAACCCCTTTTCTTTTTTTTGTGTGTGGAGGTTTGCTTTTTTAAAAGCGAGCACAGTGTTTCAACAGACAGAAAGCCTCAACGCCGTGCTCGCCATTGCAACTGGCAGCGCGATGGGATGAGCGGCTAATTAGAGCGAATTCGCGCCACAGCGCGGCGCCACTGGTATCGCTCCCAACTCGCTCCCTGTAGAGATGTAGGCGGTTAAAAAAAACGTTGAAAATTTCGGAAAAAAAAAACAGGTTTTTTCGTTTTTTTCATTTAGGATAAAATTAAAAACAAGAAGAACAACAACAACAACAAAGAGAGCTCGCAAACTGTGAAACGGTGCCGCGCGCCGGTGGCGGCGACGTCCGCCTCTCGCTGGACGTCGGGAAACCGCCGCAGAATACAGGACCTGCAAGGGAATTTGGTGAAAAGAAGGAGTTTGGGAGTCTGCGAAGCACTCTGGATCCATCCACGTGTTGGCAAGGACTTTCCTTTAACCTAACCCTGAGTCCCCTCGCCTGTCGCGTGCTGCAGATTCCCCTTCTTCTGCGCCATGTGAAAGAAACTGGTCCGAGTTTGGAATTGTGCACATCAAGCTACGCGACAGGCTCGCAGGGGATCGCGTGCAAAAACTTGTGTACGTGCATTCCAGCCTGAATTCCGGAAGGCTTCGTCCGCTGCACAGCGGACGAAGCCTTCCGGACATTGAGCATTGACGCGTCGAGCGTAAATGAATCAGAATTATTGGACACGGATTGATGTAAATGTTAGTCTTGACGCTTTGATGTGAAATCAATGCCTTGGCGTGAAATCGTACCTAGATTTAGAAACCGGAAACTCTGCTGGAGCCTGGGAGTTTTGTGGTGCAGTAATGTAACAATTAGATTCTTTTCAGTGTTAACGAAATACATTATCGGGTCTTTCATAGCTCTGTGCGCAATCATCTTTTTTCATTTTTTCGTATTTTTCTAAAAAAAGAAAACACAAAAAAAATTTGTTTTTTTCACGCCCCTCAAAATTTTATAAAATTTTACATCTCTAGCTTCCTGTTCCAGCCGAACGGTCCTACAGGCAACATTTCTGAGTAAAAAAATAAAAACTTGCAACGCGCACGTTTTTTTTATGAATGGGCTTAACATTTTTATTTTTAATTACATTTTTTATTTTTATTTTTTTACTTTTAGAACGTTGTTGCGTTTTGTATTGTTCTACCGTTTCTTGTTCTTTTAACAATACTAGTGAGAGAGCCTACAAAAAAATACTCCGTTCGGATAGTACGCACTTCATCATCTTTGCTGCAAGAGTTCGTGTCAATAATGTTCCTGCTTACTAACCAACAGTATAAGTTTTTTTTTTAACTCGTGTTCTTTTTATTAGAATTTACGCTTTTAGAAGCTGAAACGACACTAAACAACAACGAAGAAAAATATTAATATGTAGGCTCTTCTATCAGGAGGTAATATGATCACCTTCATGAAAATGACGAAACGTCTGTCGATAATGAGGACATCATTACAGGAGACGCGAGGAGATGTGAGATCGCCCTTAACCTTGAAATCCGAAGCAGTCTTGCCAAAAAAAAAACAACTTTTTTTTTGTCTTTTTCAAATACACACAAGAGAATTTGACTTGACTTAGAATTTTGTCTTTACTTCAAATATATTTTTTAAAAATGCAAAAAAAAAAACGGTGAGGGATTTAAATGTTTAATTTCTCTACGGCATACATAACAGCGAGACAGTTCTCTCAAGTAGGACTTGCCGTCCTTCTTGAACGTCCTGGGGGACACAGATAAGAAAGCGAGAGAGAAAGAGAGAGGATAGAGAGAGAGAGAGAGAGATAACGATAGTTGTATGATTGTATGCCATCTGTCTGCATTCAAAACATACTTCCCGACCTGTTTTTTTTCTCTCGTTAGGTTTCCGGTTTTTTACTCTCTGCTAGCCTTCCGAAAGGCTGTGCCGATCAGATGAGTTGAGGGCATTTGAGAGAGGCACTTGGTTAAGAAAAAGTTTTCGAGGGAAAGGGGGCAGGGGAGGAGGAAGCAGACGGAACTGGAGAGGGCAGGCGTAAACCTCCTCCTCTTTTAAGCATTCCGGCTGCTTCCTCCTCCCCGGCCAGAAAACTTTTCTTAACCTGCTGTGACTGACTCTAGTTCCCGTTAGACGCAACTACAAGCAGCAGGTGTTTTTACTGACTTAATTTCGTCCACCATTTTGTTGTTGTGAACTGCCTGGCGTGTGCTGAAGGTGAGCATTCAAGGATTTTCATGACCCCTCATACACGTAGAGCATAGAAGCTTATAAGTCTTACAAGGCTTACATCTTCTCAACAGGTCGCCGATGTAATCCTTCAAATTAGCAATTCTGTTTGAAACAAAAAAAAACTTACAACAAAATGGCGGACTGACTTCATGTGAAAACACCCTAGGTTTTCTTTATGTGCGTGTTAACAAGGTGAAATATTTCACTTTCCTAAATAAACCTCTTCAGAGAACATTTTTATTTTAGACAATGTTAAAATGCATCCTGCATGGAGCTATTTTAGTACAGGGTATTATTTTGGGTGAAAATAAAAGTATTTCAGTAAAAATAAACCTGTTTTGAGGTGGTATGCAACCGTAGCGCAAAATACATCCCACCATGTCCGTTTTGTTGGCAAGCAAATTAAATATAACTAGAAGAAAACCAAATACCAAGAATGATTCGAATTTCACATACCACGATGCAGAAATCTTGAAAGAATGTAGAATAGTTGTTCATAAAAAAAGAAAGAACACACAAGGACAAGATTTTGGTGAAGGATTCCGCAAGATGGATTGTCAGATCCTTGAATAGACATTAAAACGCTATCTCTATAGGACTACAATCACATCTTGTTTGCATACGGATATTATAAAACGAAAGAGTTTGGTTTAACACCTCTATAAAACTATGGTCGAGTAGGACCGCTCCCGATTTCAGACGACAAATAGACAAAATTTAATCGCAAACTTACTGCATGCATACAGCTAATTGATGCCACTCAGTTTGAGTGTTATGGAGAATGGTATACATTGATTCCCCTACAGAGATCAGTTTGACCTGCTACGTTATAAAAATACATATAAATTGAGCATATAAATTTATCGTGACTTGCAGAATATGTTTTCAGGAGAAGCTTGCAGCATGGAGAGGGGTTTGTCGACATTGTGGATGCCTTGGACGAAATGGACTTGATCAGTCCCATTGAGAAAAAAGCACTCTGTCAAGGTAAGTCGTAATTAAAACAACAACAAAATCTTGTATTGGCGGAGTCGGAGACGCGGCATTGTGAAAACGTAGGGAAAACAGTGTAAGCAATGAACACATTTATAGCATAGCTTAAGCTATGGCGGATGCAACGTTATAAGGCTGGTTGACATATTTGTATTTGGGTGTGATTGACTGCCTTGCAACCGCTTGCAGCGTGCATACAACGAGACAGCACATTGTCACACTAGCGCCATCTCTCAGTAGCCTAGGAACCCTTCAACGTCCGTATGACAATCTAAGCTGAAGAGGTTTCAGACGTGTGCTGCGAGAACAAGCGAGATCCGACGATTTCAAGTGCTATCTGAAAAATGACGTCCGTATAGTTTCTCGTAGGGTCACACAGGGTTGTACGTCAGTGGTTTCCCTACACCCCCCCCTTGTTTTTCTTTAGGCACCGCTTAATTCGCAACGACTCTCTCTTCAATGTGCCCCCCTTCCTCCCCTCTAAAAATTTAGACACCCCTCAAATTTCAATTCCTGCGGAAACCCCTGAGGGTTGTAATGCAGTCAATCGCACTTAAACGTTAATATATTAAAGCAATTATTTCTTTTTCTTGTTGAGCGGTAGAGTGGAAACACAGTTTCTTCCGAAGTTGGACACCTACATAGCTCCAGTCAAAGAAACGCCTTCTTATATCTACAGTCGATACCTCTCCAATCGCGGGACCTCAACGAACACAATCTGCTACGTATCGCTTGCGCCTGCGAAGCGGGAAGCTTCAAGTCACCAGTTTGAGAAAAACGCCACATTCAAAACATCTGAAGTACGATTGCGTTGAAACTGTATCTCCTGTATAAGGTGAATGCACACTTTACGATGCTAAGATAGAGCTCAGGGAGTATTTATTGTTCTTACCTTGACAATTGACTGTATTCGATGTCCCATGTTCTTGACTCCTGGGGCTGGGGCCAAAGGAGGGAAGGCTACAAACGTTCCCTAACGTTTTTGGTCAGAAACATGCCTGGCGTTCTGTATCTAAACAGTGTTCTGCCTGCTGCTATTTTACCATAGTCTGGACTCTGGTGCAACAGAAGGCGAAGAAGCCCAGCCTACAAAGTTCTGATCTTGGTGGTTGGTGGTTTCTCCTCTCCAGTGGCCTCCTCTCCAGCGTTCGCTTTGGTGAAGTGGAGAGAGTGAAGGCCCCTGTGGGAGGAGATTGTCCTGCTTTTAACCTGCAACAGACCATAGTGTGCATGACTCGTAGTTCTATGATCGCGCACAACATTCGCGTGTGCCCCTCAATTTCGCGATCGATCCTTAGTGCTTATGCTGGTACGCACAACTTCTTCTCCTGAGTGGAGGTTTGCTCCAAGCAATCAAGCAGCGTGCACTTTCAGTGTTGTTTCTAATTACTTTGGGATACTTTGGCGAATTTCACAAAGTATACGCGCATGCCTACAGCGCCCGCTGAGTTAGTGCATGTGCTAAGCCTTGCATCTATTTTCTTACCTTCTTCGTTCATATCTCCTTACACTCTTCCTCAACCCAGCGTAGCCAGGTAACTCGGCAGGCCGCCCTGATTAGCCGTTTTTTCTTCTTCTCCATAGTTTGCTCTTTTTTCAAGACATTTCTGCAAGTGTCAGAGCAGAGGGAGCTCGGGAAGGGAAGGGGGGGGGGGAGGGGTTTAGACTACACAACCACAAAGGCCAGTCGAAACTGGACACACGTTTTTAATTTTGTTGGTTGTTGCGTGTTGCGGGCTTCAGCTGCAGCTGAAGATCCTAAACCGGCGACATCTACAGCAAGGAGCGCGAAACAAGCTGCCAATCAAAATGGCAAGTGGTACGGGCATTTTCTTGCTATCGCACACTCAAATATAATATATCGTGTACGCAAACATGGCATAGGTACCGAGAGCTCCCAGTATGTCTGATTTAGAGGTTTCATATAGGCTGTTGCCATCCCGGGACTCATGGAGAAAACAAACCCTGTAGGACTGGCAATGACACACAGATAAGCCGGCAGTCCCCAGTATCCTGAATCTAGAAGGACAATAAGCTCTCGTGTGTCAATAGTTAGGAGTGAAGCGATCACAATAAAGAAAAGTGTAGACGATCTTGGCATAGGCTTGTAAAGACATCAATAAGCAGCATCCCCACGAGGAACTCAATGAGCAAGAATGAAATTGTCAAAGTGCTCGAGTAGCGGTAAGCATTGTCAAAAGCGCTATGGCTGGCATGTTGCTTAGCTTTTATTTTGTACCTGAAAAAATTCTCTATTATTTTACAGTGGCTAAATTGAAACCATAATATTTTCTGGTGAGGCAAAAACATAATTCGTCAAAATCCAAAATTCATTTCGAAGCATGATTTCTGGAGACAGTTTTTATATCTTTTTTTGGAGAAGGGGTGGGGGAAGGTATTTGTATAAAAATTTCAGATACTTTTAATGCGTTGAATAATGACACAACGCCTTCTGCAGAATATCAGACGCAGCGCATGTGCCCCAGCCGGTGACTCGGCATTTTTAGCCCTGGTGATGAGCGCTGGAAAGGTGTGTAGTTACAGACAGAGACAGGTTAAAGAAATGTCAGGGGCCTACCATGTTTACGCTTCTCGCTTCGTTCTTTGGTGTTCTTAATTGCTAATGCCTCAATCTCATTGTCTGCAAAGTCATAATCAGATGCTCCAGATTGGCCGCGCCCTAGCTTTGTCAAATTTTCAGTGATCATAGCTGCAGTCCCGTTAACTTGTCCTACGTCATCACGGCACCAACTTTTAAACTCCTCCACTTAATTTCTGCCTTGGTGTCCTGGATAAGGAAAGGCTATAAGCTGTTGTGTAGCAATAGTTATGAGTGAAGCGCGGTCATGATATATAAAAGTATAGTTACGACCGTGGTCATACACGACTGTGTAAAGATGTCAATACGCAAACATGACCATGCTCAATAGGCAAGAAGGAAATTTCAAAGTGCTCACTCCAGTAGCGACAAACATTGGAAACATTGTTTAGAGACGGTGTTGTGTTTGTCCCCGCTTTCTCTCGTCTCCAAAGTTTTTCAGTATGATTGCTCACCAGCTCGCCTGCGCAATCACCCTTTTTCTGGTAATGTTTTTTGCAGGGTCCCAAGATGCAGGCACGGGTAATCACCCTGGCTTCACACTCAAGCCGGAGTTAATTGTCAAGATGCAAATGGAGTTTCCGGAGAAATTTGTGGAAGAAAAACTTTCCGGGTACAAATTCAAGACGAAGGGTTAGACGCTTTGAAGTCTTTCTTTTATTCTAAGAAATTGAAAACAAAAAATCGACCGGAAAGATTTCTTTCTTATTTTATTTATTATTTGCCATGCATACCTTAAAAATGATGGCGCCTTTATTTGAATATTTATTATTTAATGGTTACCATAATATTTGAGTTATGCCTTAGCCTTCTTTATAATCAGGCCATCCATGCGAAAATTATGTGTATTTTTATTGGACGAGATTCTTATAAGCACAGTGCAAGCAAGGTCAATTGTTTTATGAAGGTATTTAGGTATATGGCCGGTGTTGCCTCCATGATCATTGGGAAAAGCATGATAGCGCTTTGTTTATGGCTCACCGATTGCTTTAATTCACTCTTTATATTTTTGGTTTGTTGCGTATGCATAGCATACATCAAAGGAGGAGATGAAAATTTCGGATCAGATAGGGATACTAACTCTTTACGTTCCATATGGTGTGCGAGTTACAGTCACACTTAACTGGATTTGAATTTTAATGCACAAAACATCTAAGGTGCATCATGTCACCCAGGCATATTAATGTGAAACAAAAGTATTGCACGTATGTAAAGTGGCATAACAAGACAAATAACTTTATACTGGCATAAAACATGTATCACATAAAAAAAGTTCGAAATATGCTAACTGTAGGCTTACCATTTGCTCCCGTTGGGTATGAATAGAAATGCAGGTTAACTAGCCGATTGCCTGCATAGTTAAACTCGCATACTTATACACACAACCACATATCACGATGCCCAAAGAAGACAAAGAGGCAACAGAAAGCTGAGAAAGAGGATTGCAGAACTGAATAAGAAGGCGGAGGAGATGGCATTGAGACTTTCAAGGCAAAGCTGGAACTTTCTGTGTAACCCGTTGTGAGGCAGTCTATCGCAGCAGTCGTGTCCAATTTGTTCCCTGCATTTTCATGATGCCGAAAATTCCGCTCTACGTCTCGGTTATCGTGATGGACGCGTCGGGGATTCACAAACGATGATTTGTGCGAGCCTTGTGTCCTATGCGGAGCCCAAGTGCGTCTGCTTGATTTATTTAAACGACGAGAAAGAAATCGACGTCGTAGTTGGTGACGCTCGAGGCGCACATGTCACTGTCGGTGGTGAAGCGGGATTGGGAGGAGAAGGGTATAGGGATGTAGAAGGTACGAACTCAAATAAATAACTAAAAGGCAATCAAATATAAAGGGGGAAGATCGATTGCGGCAGGAAAACTCAAGTTCTCAGGTTGGCTATGGCTTGGGAAGTCGGTGTGCGGGAGGGAATAACCCTATAGGATCCTGGCAACACTGTGTCCGTCTTGAGTGGAGGCTTTTCTGACGCATAGGCACATAAGTGCGCCAGGCCGCAGTCTTGCTGGTCACTGGTCAGACTCTTAGAGGACATCTAGAGCTCCGTGTCTCCTTAGGTAGGTTGCTACCTCCATCTGCTTCTTGAGCAGGGGTTGCGGTGACGTCAGAACTGCCGAGCTCTGATTGGCTTTGATTGGAAGGATAGTGGGTGGACCTCAAGGCAGCTAGCATTGAGGTCTAACCGCTGTCCCTCCATCACAGCCAATCAGGGTTCGGCGTTCTGACGTCAATGCAACCCCATGCGCAAGAAGCAGACGAACCTAAACTCCACATAGTAGCTGACGGTTTAAGAAATCCATGACGCGGACGAGTGTCGGCCATCTTATAGACGCCTTTGTTTTTTTGTGAGCACGCATTATAAATATAATCAAATTCAGCTTGATTTAGCTTGACCGTGGGACTTGACCGAGGACCATACAAGAGTGAGTGGTTGTGTCAAATAAGTTTAACATAAATCGTTTTCGCAGGTACTCTTCTGCGGGCGCTGCTCCATAGAACGTACAAGCAAAAGGAGCGGCCGCGCAACAAGACGTTCTGCGATCCTCTGGACTACATCGGAGACTACGTCCTCAAGTTCATCATCTCGCAGTACCTGCTCGAGCACTGCGTTAGCAAGAACAAGGAGAATTTGGCACACCGTCGGTCGATCGTGGAGTGCCAGGAGGTGTACGCGTTCCTGGCCGTTCGAAACGGTTTTCACGATCACGTGTTCATGGACGACCGGCGGGAATGGGAGCACCTGACTGACTACGTCAAGGCGATCAGCGGCGTTGAGGTGGGCTTAAAATAACATTTGTACGAATATTCAAATTTCAGACTGAAATACTTCAATCAAAACATGTTTTAAATATTTAAATTACCGAATTATATAGTTTTTGAATATTCAGTTCCTGTAGCAAAATTTATAAAGCCGAACAATTGAAGTTTTTAATTTTATTCAAATTTTCGAATATGCACATCCAAATAATAAGATGTTTTAGTATTAGAACTTTCGAATTTTCAAAGATCCAATTGTTTAAATCTGTTGTTACTCTTTTTACCCCCAGGAATAGATCTAAATAAGAGACAACTCCGTTGATGATGCATCACTGATGTTGTACATACCTAAATCTCACTTTTATCAGCATTGCGTTGAATGGCTCAGGTTAAAAGGTCAACTGCTGATTGATTGCATGTTTGTTACACCATTGGACTTCTTCGCGCTAGTGTTTGAAAAGCCTGCTGGAATTCGAATGACTAGAATCGCGCGAAGCGCTTAGCCACAGTGCGTCAAGATATGCTGGAGAATCAGTGCTTTCTACATTTCATTTTTGATGCTCTAATGATTTATCAGATGTTTTGGATGTTGCCCTTCACATCCAACAGCTGGTCACCATGTTTGTGAAAGAGGATGTGAAGCGAATGTTCCCTTCAAGATCGAGCACGAAGTTTAGATTCAGAATTTTTCAGCTGCTACAAGATCAATGTCTTGAACAATGACATGCGCCATTAAATTATATTTTCATTCATAGATGCATTAATAGTTACTTTGTTCAGAATTATTACCAGCACCGAGCATAATATATCAGTTACGCAAGTAAGTTATTTTGAGTGGTTTCGCTTATGAGAAAAGCGCGAAAGTTTTGTGTAAAATGTTATAGTTCAATAATAGTTGTTAATGGGGCTCTCGTATATGGTTCAGCCTTCATGAAAATTGTGTCAGTAACATTTAACCTATACTCAAGATTTTCAGGTTGGCGCACATCAAACCATTATCGCCTAAAGCAGGGGTCTCGACCATACACTTTGTATATGGGACGGATCAGAAATCTGATTAGACGTGATTGAAAACAAGACAAAACAATAGTAATTATTAAAGAAAAGAACTAAATAAACAAACCTAGATAAGCATTTAAACGCTAAAGTTATTGTTAGAGGAAGTATTAAAAACAACATCCTAAGGTAGATGAATGACTATGCTTCAGTACTTAAATTTGAAATTTATTATTTAGCTAATTATGGCTTCCCACCAAAAATGTTGACCAAGAAAATTCACCAGGCGTAAATCAAAGAGCATGGAAAATTTGGCACATTCGCCCAGTGCAAAAGACCAATGAGAATGGTAAAACTAATACTGACGATGTGCAATAGCTGTGACAAAGGGCACCAAGCGGAATGTATACACGAGAACGCAAAACAGTTTTAACATAGTTACAGAGACATGAAGCACGGGACTAAGAATGGTGACGCTGCTGACAATGTTCAATAAAGATTATGTCGAGAAGGACACACCTTGCAATGCAGGTTTTTTTTCGCTCCTTTTGGAATCTTCGTTTGAGCATTTGGAGCGCGTTGCAGCACCGTCTTTTTACGTTGTACTTCATTTTGCGCCAGTAGCAGCGGGTCTGCTGGAAACGGGCCACGGGCCGGACTTCATTGTAAGGACAGGGGCCAGCGGCGAGTCGCGGAAGACTTCCGCGGGCCGGGGTTCGGGGACCCCTGGTTTAAAGTTGAATGTTTCAGGCCATCGATTGATGGCCTTTCTTCTCATAGCATATTGTTTCAACAGGATTTCAGAGGCAGGTGGAGGTTGCTGACGTTTGCGTAATGTCTTTATTGCAAATTTTCTTTCAGACTTTGGAGCAACTGTCAAAGGTGGAGAAGCGAAAGTGCTTCGTCCACAACTTCTTCCAGTCCGTAGCCGGTGCCATCTACGTGGACAGCGGCTATGACCTCAAGGCGGTGGAGGGGGTCTACCTTCCCATGCTCAAGGCATTCCTTGATGAAGTTATCGACATGGACATTGAGAACTAAAACTCGCTCAACCTGTGTTTCTTTTCTTTCTCGCAAGTTGGTGAACTACGCGTCCTGCATTAATGCTTGAGCGATCTGTGCTTCTTGTAGACTTATATATCCTTTTTTTTATCTGATTTTTATTGGAGTTCGAAGGATCTCAAATTCTCTACTTTTCATATTTTTATATCGTTACTTTCGTTTGTTTTTATGCTTCTACTTTTAAATGCTTTCCGTTCGTTCGACTTAGACATGTGTTCAATCACAGTCACCGAGCTCTTTAAATCGCCTTAAGGCCCGTTCACACAGTTGCGTCGACGCGTTGCACTGCGTTGCGCCGTGCAGCACAGTGCCTCCCCATTGGCTCGTCCTAAGGGTTGCCATAGCAACAGCTCGACGCGAGCATGTCTTAACAAGAGGCAAGTGGTTGCAGTCGCACTCAACGCAACTGTGTGAACGAGAGTTCATGTAGCTTTAGGTGTTTTGTTTTGCGAACACTTACAGAACACCCTTTTTGTGTCTTCTGAATCGTGGTGCCTGACGTCTTAGTGAGAAGATCTTGAAGGCATTCAGCATTTAGCCTGAATATTAGTGGTTCTACTATGGACAGTAAGCGTGCAGCGTTTATACGTTAAACAAATAAATGCAAAAATAAACCAGTAGAAATACCACGATAGTTGCCATGTCTCTTAATAAAGGTTTTCGTACCGTGATTCGATTATTTATTTTCTCTGTTTAAAATAAATATGGCGCTCGAGAGGTGTCAACTTGGTCACGTCATTGACAGTTGACTTCTCTTAGCGTTAATAAAGCACTGGATTATTGTCTTGACTCATATACGGACAGCAAGTCCACTAAGAAAGGCGTCTCCCCGCGCCATGGGAGAGGAAGGAATCGCGTGTGCGACAAACGCGAAGAAGCTCCGACCCACAGCTGTCGTTTGTTCTTAGATGGTCGTTGCGGTGGTGGCGGTAAGGAGCAGATGGCATATTGATAGGGCCCTTCGTTATCGGGTTTTATATTTTTCAAAAATGGGGCGTAGAAATCTGGGCAGCATTTTTCAAGCTTGTAATATGGGAATAAATCGGGATTTTTTCCAGAAACTATTACGGAATTCGGGTTATATATAAAAATCAATAACTATAATTGACAATAATATGTTTTGATCCGGTTTAGGACATGGAATGTTTTATTACACAAAGAAGTCGTTATTTCGCGCAGATGCTATAGGAGCTCACTTGGTCATTATAATTATCAATGTTGACATACATAATCAAGTATCTGAATGCCTAGCATCTCTTTCAGAACGGTGAAAGACTCGCACGTTTCCTGTTTTTGACCATCTGAACAAAGTAAATTCCGTATTCGCCCAGTACTAACTTATACAAATACTCCCGCTCAACCTTGCAGCTAAAGGAAAACTGAAGTGGTCCTGTATTTGAGGAAAACACTTAAGTCTGTCTTCAACTCGGCCTCCAGGATCACGAATGTCGAAATTATTTTTCAGCTTGGAGCACGGAGGCTGGAGAAAATCATCTTCAGTACCGCCAGCGGCCCTCTTCCCGGAGCAGTGCCAGCGTTATGTGGCGTTATACGTTAGTCTGCTCAGAGGGCGTCTGGTGCTCAGCTGTAGATGAGCAATTTAGCCAGTGCGGTACAACCGCAACCTGGGTCTTTGACGTCACCACGGCTAGTGATACACGACCGCACGCTCGGTACGATGCTCGTCCACCGATCGAAACGGCAGGGTGCGGATTGAACCCAGGATCCCTGTGCGGCAGTGCGAGCCAGTTCCACGTGCCTTCCGAGCTGGTGCGGTAGACCACTCGGCCACCGATCACCCTCCCGGAGTGTGACGTCATATTAGAAGTTTTCGGAATCTCCGCTCTCGCGCATCTTCAGCGCCTATCAAAGCTATGCACGCGCACTCTGGCTATTTTCAACAAAAAGGTCAGAAGAATACGTCACGAGTCGTGTCAGTGCGGGGGAATATGCCTGGCAAGCCATAGCCTCGTCCATACTCACGAGCCTGCAGTTCGACGACGGAGCCAGAGTGCCCGGTCGCAGGTTTGGAGCGCGAGGATCTGGTGGCACAGATCATTTTTCGGGAACCTGGTCGTCAGTGCACAGATTTTGCAGCGGCGAGGACCCGAAACATGGTTTTCAAACCCGACGAGAAAGTAGCGGTAGCGCCGAGGAACGCGAGGAGCACGAGCAGACATTCCATCGCCCGGGAGAAGTGTGTTTCGGCGTCTCGCCGGGCGGGGCGCCTGTCGCGTAGCTGCCTCCTCATCCGTTGTAGGCCGCTTCGCCGCGATCTGCCAGCTTTGTCAGCATAGAGGAGGCTATGGCAAGCTTAAAGACCGGTTCACGTAAGCGTTCTTTCACGCATGCGTGACGCCACCATAACTGTAGTTCGCCAGAGGTAGGTGCCCGCGCACGAGACAGCTCGTGCAGTCTCGTGCTCTGCTCGTGCAGACCTCAGCGGGGTTGTCGCGCGTCAGAAAGACCACAATTCCCACGATCATAGCCTCCCAGTGCTGGACAAAGCCCGGCAGATCGCCACAAGACGCGGCCGCCGAAAGTGAAAAGCTAGAGCGGCAGACAACGGATGAGAGGAGAGGCTAAAGTCCCTCGATTAAATTCTGACTTTCAAGTACCGCCAACCATTGTTGTAGGAACGCGCGAGACACGCCACGAGCGGGTGCTCCACCGCCATTCGCTTCCAAGGGTCGCTAATTTAAAAGCGTGCGCCGCCATTTGCTCCAAGGCCCGCCGAGACACGGGTCTGCTCGTTGACGCCTTAAACGCAATAGACACCAGATAAACGCAAACACATCGAGGGGCTTAGGAGAGGCTAGGGATGTCCACATGTCTCGTCTCGTCTCAGGGTGAAGACATCCATTGCCGATCTTGAACGTGCCAGCGCGTGACGCTTCCGCGCACTCGGTGCGCGACTTGGGCGATAAAATGGCGTCACTAATATAAAGCTACGCGCTCTGAGTCAGAGTAGACACCGGATCGCGCGTACTGCAAATGCATGAAAAAACGATTGCTGAAAATGGCTGAGATGTCACCGCTACGCAGCTAACGCGCGCGTGTGTGCGAAGGCACTCTAGGAGAGGTTAGAGTGCTCTACAATAACACGCGCCACGGCAGACATCTCAGC
>JAZHYW010041271.1:0-15996 GCA_037355805.1 Ixodes ricinus | reverse complement strand
TTTTTTTATATAATAGATATTTTCAAGCCCTTAGAAATTCTTGCGCTATAAAAGGTGTCATTAATTATTTTCATTAAAACGTGTTTTATGCTTCAAAATTATACCAAATATCTTGTATTCTAATATTATCAAATCTTGGTGTTTTAGTTATTGGCATAGCATTTATGATCCTCAAACGTTCGCTTTCCGTCATCTGAGATAAGTTCGCCGAACTAGAGCATCTGACCTGTGGAGTAACACGATTGGGACCAATCAGTGAAATGCTATTTTTAATACTTCTTCCGGAGTCAACGTAGGTACCAATGTACCTACGTTGACTCCGTAAATCAATGTAGGTACGAATGCTAACTGATTAAAAAATACGGCTATTGAAATATTATTGCGCTGAAATATTCAAGTATTGCGAATGAACGTACTGTCACATCTCGTGTTTTTTAATTTTTTTGGTGGAATTGTTACTTTATCTTTCATGAAACCGACTATCTTAAAGTACTGTAATTCAGAAGCGGATATCATTGCTTGATGGATGCAGCTCTAATCAAAAGGGATAGACTGATACATGCTGATGCTATCTAGAAAAGATCTGCAAACTGACAAGGTACTTTTTCTATCAGTCGTCCGATTCGGCAGTCCTGAACGGGTGTAGGAAAAAAACGTACCCGGAAAAAAATGTCCCCGGCAAAAAGGTCCTCGGAAAAAAAGTCCCCGGAAAAAATGTCCCCGGAAAAAAAAGGCCCCAGGTGGAAAGTAGGAAAAAATGCCCCCAAAGGATTTTCTATTTCTCCGTTTCCCTAATCCTATTGGCGTTCGGCGGTCCGGTCATATGTCCTTGGGAAAAAAAGGCACCGTGTGGCAAGTAGGAAAAAATGGCCCCAATAAATAATGGAATATACGATTCCGCGAGGTACACATCGCGACACTGATAGCGCGAACACGACATCGGCGTATTTTCACATTTTACTGAGAAGGAGTATTAGTGGCAACAAAACTTTACCGTCTCCGTTATATCCCCAAACAAGCACTTTCAGTACCTGTAATAGCGAAAAGCGCGACACTTAGCACAAACAAATGATCTCTAGTTTTTTTCCCAAACACAATCGTTTGGTTTGGCTAGAAGTGTTATAATTGTTTTTACAATGAAAAGCAAACAAAAACAGTTGAGACGCAATGTTACAAAATCAGGAATACAATGACAGACTCCAGATTCATACACAAAAGTCAAAAGCGGAGCGTACGGCAGTGGAAAAAATGTCCCTTTGGGGACATTTTTCCTACTTTCCACCGGGGGCCTTTTTTTCCGGGGACATATTTTCCGAGGACTTTTCTTACGGCGACGTTTTTCCGGTGACGTTTTTTCCGGGGACATTTCTTCCGGGGACCCGTCATGAACAGTGCATTCTAATCGGACGATTTGCTGCACTGAACCGCATTATGCTACGGGGCGTGTGTATTATATGACGACTCGAGGGCTAAAAGATCACTGAGCAAGTCTTTCTTGTTTCTTATACAACTTGTTCGACATCGCGCTTTGGCTGTTCTTCATCTACTGTGAGGGCAAAAGACGATCATCAGGCAATTTCCAAGAAACCAAAGAATAAACTGCAGCACGTCTTCACACCATTATCTACGGTTGTCGAATTTATTTCGGAATAGAATATAGTCGCAAAGAGATACATCGCCTTATTAGTCTCCTCACAGGTGGTGCGCACACCTGCAGACGAGGCAAGAGAGACGAATCCTCTGAAAGTTTTTTTCGACGTGAAGCAGGAGCAAGCGTTCGCGTGTGCTGTTTTTGCCACATAGCAGGAACGGGCTGCCACATTCACGTGTATCGAAACGATTCCATTATAGCATTGGTCTCAATGTTGTTTAATCGGTCTAATATCCTATACTTCGATGGCAAGAATATGGATGCTTCTGTCGTGTAAAAACACTCCCTTTACCTCTTCAGTCAATAAAACGAAAGGAGACTACACAAAAGAAACCTGGATGTTAGCGTCCATTTTTTTTCGCTTCAAAGCAGACATAATATTGGGAACCAGGACGAGCTGTGTTTTTTTGTCTTTTGATTGGTGTGGTCGCAGTTAAAATCTAAGTGCTTTCGTTCCCCTTCACTTACCACAGCCGTTAATCTTTTTATTCAGGAGGAGAGCAATTAGTGTTAAACTAGCCCTACTCTAGACTTGGATCCTTGGTGCACCAGTGCAGGTCTTTTCATCTCATATGGGAGACAATTAATACTGAGTGGGAAGCAAACGAGATTAACGTCATCCTCTGAACGCGCTACATATGCGCGTAATTAAGTGTATTCGTAGAAGAAGCAGTGCCGTTGTGAGCCACCTAAATAATTATTAGGTCTTTAAAATAGTCCCTAATAGTAGAAGCGATCCATGCCTCGTCCCGGAAAACGAGCCTAATGAACCGCGATATTCTCCCGCAAAGCACTTGAGCTCAAAATTGTCAAATTGAAGAACCTCTCTTTCCCTCTCTCTCTCCTGCTACATAACTTTTTCTCAAGCGTAGATAAGAGAAGATATATATATATATATATATATATATATATATGTGTGTGTGGATAGAGGGGGAAGGACGGGAAAGAAGAAATGGTTGCACAAGGAGCGAGACGTCATTACTCCGCCACCGCTCTTGACCAATCAGAGCGTTTCAGGCTAAATCCTCCCAGCACTACAGATGACGGACATCATTCTCTCTTGAGACTGCTGAACCACAGGAGGGAGGGAGGGGGCTGCATTAATGGAGAGATGGCGTCCATGATGAGGAAATTTTGAAAGGTGGAAAGGGTTGTAGCGCGTGGGAAGCTGAGGGAAGAAAAATGGGTGAGAACGGAAAGGGTTTGGAAGAGTTAGGGCGGCTGCACTTTCTCCTTTGTGTAGCTATGCATATTAATGAGGCGTTCCTTTGTTTGGGAAGTTCACCAGCGTCGGAAGGAAGAAACATCAGATCAGCGGGGAGCGCTGGCTGGTTTGAAGCTGCGGGAAGGAAGCGACAGCTCGAAGCGGCAGAAATGAAGTGGTTCTGGCGACGGCTTCGCGTTCGTCCACTTAACCGCCAGCATTCAATTTGTGCGTCGCCAGTTAGAGTGCGCGAAAAATGGCCTCCGAAAGACAAAAGGCCGTGCGCGCGGGAAAAAAGCGCCCGAAAAGAAGAAAGAAAGAGGGGGGGGGGTGTAATGTAAGAAAAAGTAAATAAATTGAAGGAGAAATAAAAAAGGAGAATGTCCGGGAAATGCGCTCTGTGAAGTGGGCGGGTTAGTGGAACGGCGTACGTGGTAAAAGAGATGGAGGCGCATAATATTCGTATTTCGAATACGCTCATTTAATATGCGCGAACTTTATTTCTTGCGTGCACTCTACCGCGTTATTTTATTCCTAGACTCCATCACTCTACGTTTCTTTTTTCTTTTTTTGTCCTTTTCACCTGCTGCTGAGTTCAACCTCGTGCTCTTTGAAGTTTTGCAGAGCAGAAATTATTTAGTTCATCTCGCTTTTATTTTTTGTTTGGCAATAGAATGCACCATTATGTCCATAGAATCAGTTTTTCTTTTTCTAATCCATTACAAGCTCTTTCGTGTGACATGTGCAAGTAAAAAAAAAGAAAGTGTGTCATTTACCTGACTTTATTCAGTCTGGATAGATGAATGGATAGATGCCATTGACTAACCTTTGCAGCGGGTGATATCTTGCGCCACGTAGCCTCAAACATTTACATAATTTCTCCTCAGATGTTCTGCCCTCTTCCAAAATTTTGTCAATGATGACAATCACACCGAATAGGAGGATGAGCTTACCAGGTTCTGTCGTAGAAAACTGGTGTAACATCTAACCCGGCAACACTGATAACGTACTAGAGCGCGAACGCCTGGGAGTTGTACTTTCCGTGTCCTATACTGTTCGTGCACTAGCTTACGCAATGCCGAGACAGAGAGTCGAAGGCAGCGATGAATCGCACTAGTAAGGCTTCATTTTTTTTTTCTGTTTCCGGGCGTAACGTTGTCTGCTGTGCACTGCGACGCACATGAGCAGGCGATGACTTACTCATATAAGGGTGCCTGAAACGCGTCTTATGCTGCAGTGTTTGCCGCTTCCTCGAGTCTGGTCTCTCTATTCCCTCCCCCCCGCCCCCGATGACGTCATAAAAGTGTCATGTCGGGGAATGCCGCGATCCTGGCGGAGATGAATGCTGCAGACGCCTGTTCTGCTGCAGGTCCTCTCCAACTTCATCCTTCACGGATGATTCTGCAGCCAGGACGGCGAGGTGGCGGCGAGACTCGCTTTCGCCCGTACGTTTTGCAGCAATTGCTACGACCCACTGTGACGACCGCAACATCCGATAATATGACGGGACGGCTCCCGCGACGTCATTTGCTGCCAGCTCGGAACCACGTTTAAGGTATATGGGGGCCGTATTGGGCGCTAAACACACCAGTTGCAGAAGCGTTTCCAAGCCCCGTAATGTGAAAAGGGAGGGGGGGAGGAGAGAAGCTCAGTTGCGATGAAGCACGGCATCTCAGGTGCGTCAGCGTTAGCGAGGAAAAACGAGTTTGTGGACGCGGCAGTAGGGGTGCAGGAACGAGAAAGACAACTTAAAGAGAAAGAGAGAGAGAGAGAAATGGGAGGGACGATGCGCGTTAGATTTTATGATTCCGGGAATCCTCCTAGTCATCATGTGTACTGTAAGGAAATCAGTGTTGCATCGATTGGATCTGCGACAAAACCTTGTTTTTCTCTCGCAATATATATATATATATATATATATATATATATATATATATATATATATATATATATATGTGTGTGTGTGTGTGTATTTGTGTGTGTTAAACAAGAAATGATTTTGTGCACAACGAAGAAAAAGAAAGGACGAGACCATGTGTTGATTTGTGAGAAATTGTTTTTGCTAAGTTACACCAAGTTCTCAAAATGTGGGTACTGATTACAAAAAAAAATGTTGAAGAAAAATTTAAGAAAAACGCTAACTAAAAAAAATATATTGATTTTTTTTTATACTTTATAATACGAATTTTGGCGCCGTTTTAGGCTTGAGGCGTTCTGGATTGGCAAGTGGCGATTCCAGTCACTAAGAAACGCAGGGGAGCGGCAAGTCCGGTGCATCCTATTAAACTGTATGCAGCCAATGAATGCATTGCGACAATAGCCAATAAATGCACCGAAGAACCAATAAAAAACCAAGAAGCGTAAAGATAATAAACAACGCGCTGTGTTTTTTTTTAACTGTCAGTGATTATTTTGTTTTAAGTGTGTGGCCAATTGTAGTGCATTTGATGTTTCATCTAAAAAAAAGAAAAATCGAAGAAATATACATTGTACATAATTTCGTTTACTCTACCGTCGGTAAGGGGTCTTACGAAAATGCGGCCAAGTGAAGCGAAATTCTAGAGGAAAGTTAAATGAAAGCATCGAGTACATCGTGTATAGACTCGGTGCTATTCAGTTCACAGTTCTTTCAAACGGAAGGCGATCCGCTTCGGCTAGGCTCTTTGCATCGACGACTTGCGCAGCAGTACGGAGCCCAGTGTCGCGGGTGAAGTACAGCCTGAAAAGCGGGAAGAAAGACGTGCAGATGTGACAGAACTACGACCGATCGTTCTTCAGCTATGTCGGAAGATTGACACGCTCTCCGCCGAAATACAGGCGCTGCGGGCAGACAATGAACAGTTGCGCCTTCATCTCGCCCGTAATGCGGGACTGCTTCGTAAGTCGTCAAGCACTGCCCCTTCTCGCCCCACTTCGTCGAATTCAGAAGCAGTATTTTGAAAGTCACGTGTCAGCGATTAAGGCTGCTCCGACGGTGTAACCGAGCCATATTGCTCGACCTCGTCAAAATAAAAGCTGGACTTGCAAGTTATGCGACAGCGATTCGGAGCACTACGGCTGGTGCAGACGTGCAAGTAACGGGACAGGTACGACCGATACCAAATTGGAAGAGTGTGCCGAATCCGGAGCATAGAGCACCATTGGCTTCCTCGACCACTGGATTCGCAGCAGCCGATGAACAACTGACAAAAACAAACTCATCGTTATTCAAAAAAAAAAGAAAGGAAAGTTAAGCCTGTCACACGCACGAACACTGCTAGTAGGCCGACGTCTGTACCTCGCCCTCCGCGGTGTAGGACGCTCTTCGTGTCGCGGCTTGACCCTACAACAGCTGTTTACGATTTCACAGAAATGCTCAGCACTGTCGTTAAAACATATGTGTGTACCCATGTTACGTCTAGACACGAGAGCTATGCATCGTTCCACACCGCTGTTGAGTGGGACGATTTTGACAAGACTAATGACGCGATTGTGTGACCTACTGGCTGTCTCTTTAGGCAGTTTTTTAGGTTCTCGAGGAGAAAAGAAGAGGATGCATGACGAGTGAACAGTTGTAGATCAGAACGTGCGTGGTTCAGGGACTAAAGAAGACAAATTTGTTTTTAGTTCATATCAAGATCGTATACAAAAATATGCCTAACCAAAACTTGGCTAATCGAGGAAGTGTCTAGCTCTAATTTATTTCCCCGCAAATATGAGAGTTTTAGACGTGATCGAGATTATGAAAGAAAAAAAAACACGAAAAGAGCTTGAGGGGAGATGTATTGATTGCTGCAGGTGGTATTGACTAACCTTTGCCACGTAGCCTCAAACATTTATATAATATCTCCTCAGATGTTCTGCCCTCTTCCAAGATTTTGTCAATGATGACATAGACAGCATACTAGTCTTGGCATGTTATCGGATGTTTTGTTTCGGAAGTTCATAGGAGTAGTGATCTTGAGTGTTATCATGATATATTGTGGATTGAAATAATGTCTACCGACGGTAGCAGTTTTCATTATGGTAATTACTACTTTCCTCCGACGTTGGATCATATTGTCTTCTGTGAGCATATTAACTTTCTGGAAAAAATAACTCATGTCTCAAAATTTCGACTGTACATTTTATGGCGATTTCAACCTTGCTGGTTACGATTGAAATTTTGGCAGCTTCTTTGTTAGTAATACGAACTCAAGATTGAATCTACTTTGTTTTTCAGACTTCGTTCATTTCAATGGTTTTGAACGAAGTAATAGTTTCTACAATAGCAGTGGAAACATGCTTAACCTCGCTCTGGTCACCTCCGTTGTTGATATTAATCTCGCCAAAGTGACGCTATCTCAAGTGGATAACTATCATCGACCGTTTATTGTATCATTTTTCTTCCCACTTGAGAGGCGCATTTTTTATTCAAAGTCATGGTTTTCCTACTTAAATGGTGATTACTATTCTTTATACCAGTGTCTTCAGAACTATGACCGAGCAGGTCTTAGATGATTAGTGTGTTGAATCGCCAACTTACTCACTTTCTACTATTGTTCAGGAAAGCATACAATTGTTCATACCAAAAAAGGTATCTCGTAAAAGTGACAATTTTCCATGGTTTGGGAAGGAACAAGTGTGCAAACTTCATTATCATTGTCTCTACAAACAACTGGACATGCCGACGTGAATATAATCTGCATACACTACATTTTGTTTTAACTAAGAAAGCTTGAGCTCGAAGAGAACAGAAGAGCAGTAGTTCTTTTCTGTAAATGTTATCCTTTGAGTTTGACGAAAGAAGTTATTGACTACAGGTGTTAACTGAAATTACCTAATGATCATTGTGATGCGCATTGGTGAATCCCATAATGTCTCACATAAAATTCCACAAAAAATAAGTTTTAAAACAGTCAATTCTTCCAGAGATAATTGCACCACTTGAAGGTTTTTGCCTAGCAAACATAATTCACAAGAACTCATTCCAGACATAAACGTTTTCCTAATTTTACAAGATTTAGTGCGTATCGCAATAATTTGCGTCTGCACTAAATATATTTTTTTATTCAACTGGAGCCAACAGATTGAATTTTAGCAAACGAAAGAGAGGTGTTTTATAAAAGCTTTTTTTGAATTGATGGTAAATCAGTGCGGAATTCATTCCCTTGAGCTCTATGCAGTGGCGGCCTTGGCTCTGTGGCGTCACGGGAGAGCGCAGAGGCCTCGCTCGTCTTGATGTTCCGGCTGTCCACTTCGGCGGGATGGGATTACAAAATGTGAGAGAAGTGGCCACTTGGTATGGAAAAGGTAAGGAAACGAGAGAAACTTGAAAGCGTGGAATTTTTATTGGCGCGTTTTAATAATTTTGTTGAGAACTATTTGGTTTTAACTAATCACCATAATTGGGCAATAAAAAAAATGAAAGCCGTTTACAACTCCCTGTAACACCGAATTAGAGCGCAGCTTCTTGAGGAGTGACGGGAAGGCACGGGAGGGGGGGTCACGTGACCTCGGGGAGGGGGGGAGTTCCCCCGCTAAATCCAGCGGGGAAAATTTTCTGCTAGATTTAGCGGAGAAAATTTTCCGCTAAATTTAGCGGAGAAAATTCTCTCCGCTAGATTTAGCGGGGAAAATTTCCGCCAGATTTAGCGGGGAACATTTCCCGCTAGATTTAGCGGAAAAATTTTCCGCTAGATTTAGCGGGGGAAATTTTCCGCTAGATTTAGCGGGGAAAATTTTCCGCTAGATTTAGCGGGAAAAATTTTCCGCTATATTTAGCGGAGAAAATTTTCCGCTAGATTTAGCGGAGAAAATTTTCCGTTAGATTTAGCGGGGAAAATGTTCCGCCAGATTTAGCGGGAAAATTTTTCCCGCTAGATTTAGCGGGAAAGTTTTCCGCTAAATTTAGCGGGAAATTTTTCCGCTAGATTTAGCGGGGAAATTTTCCCGCTAGATTTAGCGGGGAAAATTTTCCGCTAGATTTAGCGGGGAAATTTTTCCGCTAAATTTAGCGGGGAAATTACCCATCATGCACCGCGCGGTTACGCCGACGGCGACGCCGACGGCGACACACGCGCTCAAGCCGGAAACGGGCGCCTAAGAGCTGCGCTCCTAAAAGTGAAAGCCGTTTACAACTCCCTGTAACGCCGAATTAGAGCGCAGCTCTTGAGGAGGAGGAGGGGAGGGTACGGCGGGGGCCAGTGACCTCGGGGGGGGGGGGTGAGGGACGTCACGTGACGTCATTGATGACGATGCGTGATGCCGATGGCGTCATCAGTAACGTCACTGATGACGTCATCGTCATCATCATCACGTTACCTGGGGGTCACGTGACCTCGGGGGTCACGTGACCTGGGGTCACGTGACTTCGGGCGGTTACGCCGACGGCGACGCCGCTCAAGCCGGAAACGGGCGCCTAAGAGCTGCGCTCTAAAAACGCTCGTGTACTCAGGTTCCAGTAAAATACGCATCAGTTCCAGAATTATTACAAATATAGGCCCCTGTTGCCGCCGCCCAACCACAAAATGAACGCCACAAAATCGCAGTCTTAATGTATCCTTTTCCAATCGTTCCTGTATCCTTTCCATACCTTTTGTTCGAGCGTGCGTCGAGTTAAGAAATCCCGTTATTTTCGTGGCTTCACGTGTCCTTGTGCCTCTAATGGAATGAAACCCATAACCAAAGATACATTCACCAGTCCAAACTCCGCCCCGCACACAAATTACTGCCAGGACGAATGCAGCTCACTCGCAAACGCGAGCGCGCCAAATCGGATCAAAATGCCTTCTGACGAAAAATGACGGTGCCACTGAGTACATACATAAGCGAGTCCAGTTTGCCCGCGTCCCAATTTACATTCATTTGCCGTCTCGCTTTCCCGCTACTCTGCCTCTTCTTCGCATAACCGGTCGCACCACCGGGTTATTGATGGGAATGGCTGTGCCTTTGTCGCGTTTTGTGTTTTGTTTTGTTCTTTCCTTTAGGAAGCGTCGGTGTTTTACTTTAGAAGGAGCAATCTCGCTGGTGGAAAAACACAGCACCGCGCGACGTCTTCGTGGAGGGAGCAAATGTTGATTCGAGATAACGGAACTTGGAGCGGCCCGTGGTTGATCAAACGTAATAAACCCCGTGCCGATTTTTTTTATTATGACATTGTTCGCTTGTTTGAAGTCGAAATGTATCCAATTGTGCAGGCTCACATTTCTGGTTTATACGCGTCGATATGAAAATGAGGCAGTTTTAATATCGCCCGTCCCTGCGCATTATGTACGGTCGATAGGGCAACACTCGGCGTGGAATCCTAAAGCTTGCATTAAGGACTGTTTTTTTTTCGTCCTTTTCCTACTCTATTGCACGCGCGTGTGTGCGTATCTTTATCGTAATTTCTGATGCTTCCGAACCGCTCGCATTACATCAAAATAAAATGGTCGGAACAATCGCGTAATTCACTCGCTGTTTTTTTTTTTTTGCGTTTTCCATTTTAGTCGCAGCGTGAGTTAAGAACTTTGTTCAATATTGACAACGTGGAGATTTGTTCCTCTTTGACAAACGAACGAACATCGTAAGGCATGTCGCTCTCGTATCTGGCTGAAACTGTTTGAGTATGATAATGCTTTGAATTATCAAGAGCCTGAGCGCGCTTCAAAGAAAGGATGTAATCTTACGTCTGGTGTATTCCGTTGCGCTGCAGTAGTCACGTAGAGAGAAAATAAACTGCAATTATTCAGAACTTGGTCCAGTACAGTTACGTGCTACCTGTACTACAATGGGGGTCATGCACGCTTCAGGTCCAAAACTTTTTTTTTTTTACATTCAACCGTTGCAGGCGAGGCTCGTCATTTGGAGAAGATCTGCATTTCGGAATATTTAAAACTGTTTGCTTTCCTGCTTCAGGGAACAAGGTGATGTCAATGAGAAATTCTATTTAACGAGAATCTAAAGAAGCTCAAAATGTATACTTCATCTTACCTTCAAAAACTGCGGCTGTAATATTAAGGCGCGTACTTTGTGCCACCTGTGAAAAAATCGACATAGAAATTAGTGTAATAGAATACAGCAACGTCACACTGACGATCGCTTTACTACGGCCCGTGACACATCTTTCTGATTTTAACTTACTCTTCACAACTGTATTTATTTATTTTTTTAAATCAACCACACGTTTCGACAATATCTCGAGAAAGAAATCTCTATATTTTAAATTTCTGCTACCTTGTCTTCGCTCATCAATATCTAACATCGTCAGCGAGTCAGAACTTTACACCCCTGCCCCTCCAGCCTTCCACCCATCCCTCGGTCCCTGAATTCCCTCGGCATTCTCTCTCAACCCAACCTAGGTCTCCTCGGCCAACGCGTATCCGCTACGCACTTTAAGAGCCTCCTCCTTCAACTTTTCCCGTATCAGCTCCCTAAACACCGCTTCCCCTCCCCTCCCTCCCCCCCCCCCACAAAAAAAAATAGAACTTTACTGCAGCGAGCAGGATACGTGTATTAACAGAGATGCATTCCAAGTTCCCCATCCCTCCCCCTACCATCCCCACCCTCCAGTCCCATCCTCCAAGCCCACTCTCCGTGCAAACTCGTTCAGGTGCTTTTACTCGAGCAAGTGTGGCACCACTACTGTGGCACGAAACTCATTTCGAAGAGGTTTTCCCTCCCCCCCCCTTATTTTTTCCTTCTTTCCCTCTCTTGCCTTCATCAACCCTCTCCCCCTTATTTGTCCCCTTGCCCCCCCCCCCTCCCTGCCCCCTCCCTGCGCGACGACGATGACGAAAGGCGGTCATTTGCATAAGTGCACCATAACGACGTTGTCTCCTGGCGTGGGCGCGCTCGGCTGCCTAGGATTCTAACAGCATTACAAGCGCGCCACAGAGGCATCATCATTTCGGCTGAAAACGCCACCACCCACTCCTCTGCCCTCTCAATCCTCCACGCTTCTTTCTCTCTCTCTCTGTCGTCCCCTCTGTCATCTTTCCGGAATCCCCTATCCTTTGCCGCGCTGGAGCTGTACTCTTCGGGCTTCAGGCGAAAATTGTGTTCAGAACTCGACGCAAGCTTTCTGACGAGGCATGGTGCGTCGGAACGTCTTCTGCCCGCTGTTTTCGTCCGTTTCTTTCGTGGAAGCGCCCTGCAGAACGTTCGGTTCTTGTAATTCGTCGTAGGCAAGAATAAGAGCTAATGTATGGCGCGCTGTCTGCCACGCTATTAGTTACTTTGCGAAAACTTGTTGCGACCTCCGTTCACAGCTTTTTGTTATGGCTTTTAAGTAGTGCGAATAAAAAGTCAGCTTTTTTTTCTTTGACTATTAGCGCGTTTAGTTTTTTCTATAACAAGAACCTTTTAGTGCACTGAGTCACCAAAGCATGACGCTCTGGAAGCTGACACAACCTCTTACAACTCCGGACAAGACACTTTTTTAATGTAGTTTACTGTTGGAGAGGTAGGTCTTCGATAGCCAAGAGTGCAACACAGTGCAAGATAAATGAATACACTTGGCAGCCTCACTACATTTAACGAAGATTCAAAATTTCATATCGGCAAATGCAAATCGCAGCCAAAATATAAGTTCGAACAAATAAAATGAAAATAATCAATAAGTTATTTATGTTTCTAGACAACGTACCACTCTCAAACTTGATTATTCGCATTAGTCTTATTTTTTAAGCTATGAAACCGATTCAAAATATGCTTCTCGCCTTACAATACACCGCACTGCCAAACATAGGAGCAGAGAGCTTTGTGTGATTCACGGCTTGTGATATCACGGGCCGTCGAATTCTGCCCAGGACATAAAGCAGCGCACATAAAGGTATACAAGTTCTGCACTTCTGTGAAACAAACAGTTCACTCGAAGTACAGTTACAGTATGCACGCAAGATACTTGCAATATCTGGCGTATGTTTTTATTGAGCTTTATAGCACTTTTTTTTCGAAGTATAAGCTTGCCGGGCGTCATCCAAAACCGCCAAATGAATATATTTTTTTAATACTTTGAGCGCGTGGGAAGCGTAGTGCGCTAAAGGTACCGTTCGGTCAACAGGTACAAGGCTGGGGCTCTGATAAGAGACAGGAAAATTGCTCGGGCGCCCTATCGCACCACTAGACTTGCTCCTGCTGCGCGAACGGTAACTTCAGCGCACTACTGCGCTTCTCACGCGCTCAAAGTATTTCTGAAAATTACTGAACGAGTGGTTTTCGATGACGCTCAGCAAGTTTCTAATTGGAACCATATGTCTAGTTTCACTAATTAGAAATGTAATTAACACATTTTACTTAATTAGCACCCTATACTAGGTATGTCCCCCAGCCGTATAACTCACCTGCACAAACCGCGTAAATGTACCTTTTACGGCTTAAAAAAAAAAAAATTAGTGTTATTTTAGAAAAACACTTTGTATACCCTAAAAAGTAAACTAAGAGTTTTCTAAGAGTTTTAAATGAAAAAAAAACTTAGTCATTGTGTGTTGTCATCAATGTCTTCATAGTCAAATTTAAAAAAAAACGAAAGTATCTTGAAAGTACCTCGGTTACTATGACGAATAAACTGTAACTGTAATGGGTTACTTTTATTTTTACGTAAGTGTATCTGTAACTTAGATAGATTTTTGACAAACTACCTGTAACTGTATATAATTACTTTTTTTGAAAATAGCTTACCCAAGACTGACGCTGGGTGGGGCGCCTCAGCGAAGAAGGAAACCTTCAAAGCAAGACACCGACAACAATTGTGTCTTCGCCGAAGTTGAAACTAAAAAATTCGGTACTTGGTGCATTCGCCGCCGTCCGCCACCTGTCGACGCGGAGAGCACAGCCTCCATTTGTTGGCTGCTGCGCCAATCAGACGCCTTTCGTTAGCACGCAAACGCCGAGCTAAGGATTTCAAGATTTTTTATTTATTTATTTCTTTTTGCTCAGGTACGTTATTTTAGGTAAACTGGTATAACCTTAAGACACGTTTTTCGCCCACCTCTGTAGAAACTTTTAGCTTCATACGTTCAGAAACCGATTTTTCTGGCCTTTCGAACAGCTATCGATCCCTAGCTCTGCTTCAAGCTGTATATTGTTTTTTTTCTTTTATTTTTATTTCACTGAAGTGCAGACGCCGCGTGATTCTACTGTACTGATTTCTGAGAGAGCAATGCAAGTAAATGATGGCGCATGACACAATTGATTGCCCAGGTCGTCTTATTTGACCACCTCGTTTCTCGTCCAGCCCTTGACTCCCTAAATTCCCCCCCCCCTTTTTTTTTCCC
This sequence comes from Ixodes ricinus, assembly GCA_037355805.1. Classification (NCBI taxonomy): domain Eukaryota; kingdom Metazoa; phylum Arthropoda; class Arachnida; order Ixodida; family Ixodidae; genus Ixodes; species Ixodes ricinus. Next base: position 1,925 of record JAZHYW010041271.1, on the reverse strand, counting down.
CTCACAGAATAAAACAATCTGTGACGAGAAATTCCCACTTACCCGGCTCCCCGGTACGAATAATACATAAAAAAGTAACATTACCCGAAATTGTAAACTTAGACAAAATTTTAAAGGAAGCAAAAAAAAACTAAAACAATGTAATTAATGTAACTGTCACGCACCCGTCAATGGCAGTTACCATACGTTGAAACTAAGCCCAACAAGGGTCTTAGTTTGTCGCAAGCCCTGTGTGCGGCAACCTAGCCGTCGCAGGTTGACTCTTTATCTCAGAAGAAAGCATCAAGAAGGGCTCGCAACTCCTGCGACATGAAGAAGCACCAGAGAGATCACGAATTCAATGTTAGAACTCCGATATAAAGCCATATTTGCGCTATATGATTTCCTCTGTGGACATTATACCCGTGTTCGGGCATGTCTAGATTTCGAGCATTTTGACATTTTGTAATATTAATAAAAACAGTTATTTTTGTTGTTTATTCATTTGTTCGACCTCAATGCATTATTGGAAAAAAATATGTAGTTATATATATTTACTTCAGCTGTTTAAGACTGCAATTCCGAAAAAGACGGGACTGCAAAGCCCATAAAGATTTACTCTAAGTCTTTCGCCGTCATATTTCAACTTCCAAACAACTTTCAACCGAACCACAAAATCCCAAACAACAGTACTACAAACGAAAACTTTCTTTAGACAAAGGAAGAAAAAAAAAAGGAATCAAAGGTCGGGGAGGAGTAGGGTACAGGTATGTCGGACATTACGTCGAAAGACTGGTGAAACAACTCGCTCGGAGATTGTCAACTTTGCCGAGTTCTCCAATAAGTCTCGCCACTTCAACCGCACCTCTCTCGTGCGCATCAAAATCAGAGCAAGGCTTGTCCTTTTAAAACTTTGTGTTTCGCAACCGACGATGTTACAACACACAAACGTACAAGCACTGTACACACGAGAACAAGCAAAGCGACACAATAAGAAAAGGTTTCTCTAAGTTTTCTTGTTAACAAATCGATTGTGAAGATATCCGCGTCGCCGGTCTTTCTGTTCCTGCTGTCCGCTGCCTTCTTGGGTATCCTTTTTTTTTGCCTTTTTTTTTTGCAGGTTTTGTTGGGTAATACGCGGTTCAATTTTCTCTGGCCAGTGTTTTGTGGGTGGATGTAATTCCAGGGGAAGGAGATTCCAGTTGCTCGGATTGTAAGCGGTCAACCACATAAAACCACGTAGAACGAAAAAAAAATCACAGTCAGGCTACAAGAAGGAAAAAAACATGAATAACAAGCAAATGATCGATGAGTAGAGCGTCTGAAACTTGTAATGCGTTTCACCTAAGGCGACTTGTGTTCTTCTTTTTTTTTATTTTAGCATTTTTGGGAGTGTCGTCCAATTTCTCCCGCGGAGGGTGGAAAGCCAAACCCGTCTAGACCACAACTTCCTAAAACACAAACACAATCAAAATTGCAAAGAACGCAATAGGTAAACACATCGTTACAACTACAATAAAACAAACAAGCAGACAGGAAAAAGCATAACCGCGAAACATGTGGTACGGGCAACAACTATTCCGTCTTTTGTGTCTCGTGCAGAGATTCGAACCCTGAACCCCAAACCTCCCGATCTCTCAAAGTCCCATTCTCGGTCCGACTTTTCTTTACATTTGTTTTGCTGAATTTTTTTTTTCATTTTTATTTCACAGACTGCTATTTACCTTTTTTGAGTTACTTTATGTTCCTTGATCTGTATACCCCACTTGCCCCGAGGAAGCCGTCGACGCCAAGTTTACGCAGAAAAAAGAACAACATATTTTTTTCTTTTAGACCGTAGAAAGAAACACATACGACAAAAAAGTATTATGCGGGTTCTACACCGACCACCCTGACGACACTCGTCCACGCGAAGTGCAAAATGCTTTTCGAACGCCGGTGGCAGT